>JAQIUQ010003888.1:0-14224 GCA_030378365.1 Hybognathus amarus | reverse complement strand
GAAAAAAGGTACAAAAGCCGTCACTGGGGCTGTACTTTTTCAAAAGGGGAGAGCTTCTGTCCATTTCAAGAGGTGCTAATATGTACCTTTTAGGTGCTAATATGGACATTTTAGGTGCTAATATTGACATTGAGGTGCTAATATGTACATTTTAGGTGCTAATTTGGACATTTAAGGTGCTAATATGTACATTTTAGGTGCTAAAATGGACATTTAGGTGCGTATATGTAAATTTTAGGTGCTATTATGTACATTTTAGTTGCTAATAAGTACATTTTAGTTGCTAGATAAGTACATTTTAGGTGCTAATATGGACATTTAGGTGCTAATATGTTAATTTTATGTGCTAATATGTGCATTTTAACTGCTAATATGTACATTTTAGGTGCTAATATGGACATTAAGGTGCTAATATGGACATTTTAGGTGCTAATATGGACGTTTAGGTGCTAATATGTACATTTTAGGTGCTAATATGGACATTTAGGTGCTAATACGTACATTTTAGGTGCCAATATGGACATTTAGGTGCGTATATGTAAAATAGGTGCTATTATGTACATTTTAGGTGCTAATAAGTACATTTCAGTTGCTAATAAGTACATTTTAGGTGCTAATATGGACATTTAGGTGCTAATATGTTAATTTTATGTGCTAATATGTGCATTTTAGGTGCTAATATGTACATTGTATGTGCTAATATGGACATTTAAGTGCTTAATATGGACATTTTAGGTGCTAATATGTGCATTTTAGGTGCTAATATGTACATTTTAGGTGCTAATATGGACATTTAGGTGCTAATACGTACATTTTAGGTGCTAATATGGACATTTAGGTGCGTATATGTAAATTTTAGGTGCTATTATGTACATTTTAGGTGCTAATAAGTACATTTTAGGTGCTAATATGGACATTTAGGTGCTAATATGTTAATTTTATGTGCTAATATGTGCATTTTAGGTGCTAATATGTAAATTATAGGTGCTAATATGGACATTAAGGTGCTAATATGGACATTTTAGGTGCTAATATGGACATTTCAGGTGCTAATATGTACATTTTAGGTGCTAATATGGACATTTACAGTGGTTACTCAACCAGAATAATACTTTTACCGCCGTCGCTCCCGCGGCGGTGAAATTCGGATCTGTATTTGCTTCCTTTTACCGCTAAGCGGCGCTACAATCACAGACTTTGAAATGTGTCCGTTTATTCTCTCTATTGCGTAATCTAATGCCGCGCGCGGCTCATTCAGAGCGATTGAAAGCTGGTAACAGATGAATTCAAGTGAAACATAAACAAATTCATAATCACAATACTGAAATTAAATTGAATAAATAGTAAAAACATTACAACATAAAACATTGCAACAGAATATATATATATTAGGCTATCAATGGGGCTAAGCAAGAGCATAAGACGAGACTTAATAGTGTTCAGACGGTAGCTCGAGTGGGTAACGCAACAACTTAAATCTCACTGCGCTTCAAGCGATCCGAGATCGAATCTCACTGTGGCCAATATACTGTTGGCCAACTTCATTTATGTTTTACCGTTCTTGATGCTTAAATATGTAACTGTTTATTAGCGAGTTCATTAACTGTTTATTTATTTAATGTCAAGCGTTTTGTTTAATTATCATCAATGCCACTTTAACGTAAATTTGCTAGATTCCATGTAGAGCCGCTGCACGACCAAACTGATGAGGGAAATGAAAATAGTTTTTTTTAAAGCTGATCGCGTCAGAAAATGAAAATAATGATGCTCGTCTTTAATCTGCTAAATTATTGTTTTGTGAAGTTGACTGACAGTGATACTTGGCCATAGCAATGGGAGACTGGTTTTGTTGACTTGACAGACTAACTAAGTAGTATTACTTTCAATATAAAAACAAATGAAAATGTAAAAGAACACTAAAATTGATTAAGTTTGAATCCCGAAACAAACATGGTCTACTTTTTTATTATTAATGCAGAGAGATTTGTCAATAGTTCTAAAACTTTTTTACCCCCCTTTTTTTGTCTAGCCTATATTTTATATTTATAAAATAAAATTACCATGCATTTCCATTTACATTAGGGACCATTTTATCCAACAAAAATGACTGAATTAACATCTGCATAATAATAATAATAATAATAATAATAAAAACACTATTTTTTTCTTGTAAAAACACTATTTTTTTATTTTTTCAACAAAATTTTTTGACCAGAACAAGACGAGTAAATAGCCAGATGTTAAAAAATAAACAAACAAAAAACAATATATCAAAATTTTAAAACAGAGAAAATAATAAATTAAAATAGTTTTGTTACATTTAACGAAAGCAAAATGTAAATGTACAAATAAATTTTAAAACGAATAGAAAAAAAACTTTAAAATATAGCTCTACAATATCTAATATTGTAGACGTCGGTGGGCAACAGTGTTTCTTGGTGAGCGTAGAAATTCGTTCACCCTGTCCTTGATCCGCTTGCTGTCACTGCTAGTCATGTGGGGCATTTAAATGTAGCCTACTTTAGCTTCCAAAAGACTTCCAAAAATATATAGTTTTATTTGAAATGATCACACCGGTAAGATTAGAATGGTCAGTGCCCCTGTCATCGGCTGATAAATTCGTTCTAAAAAGAACAAATTTATGACCTAAAAAAGAAACACTGTCACATTAAACATTTATCTTATCATAAACATTGACTAGTTGTGTGTGTGCGTCACCATTAAATGTTTTAGATTTTTTTTTTTTCGATAATGTGTTGCATTTTATATTCTGTATTTTTCGGGGATTTTATTGTAGGCTACTAAATTATATTATCCATTAATTAACTTTTTAGCATAGACCTAAAAAAGAAACACTGTCACATTAAACTAGCTACATCTTGCAAGCTTTGGAAGTTAAAAGTTATATACATTTTTTTTATTTTATTCTTATGAAAAATGCACAAAAATACAATTTTAGATTTTTATATGAATATATTTTCCAAACCATGTTTTTTTAATCTAAAACTGTAAGAACATCATATAGCTATAAATCTAAAAACATATATTATTTTTATTTATTATTATTTTAATCCATAAATCCATAAGTCTAAAAACCATAATCTATATTTATATACGAATGTTCAGCTAAAATTATAACAAACGCTCAACACGAAGAAAACTTTATTACATTAGGAATATATTTTTCTAATAAATACATTCTCTGGGAATTTATATTTCAAGTTGTGAAATACGTACATTTTTGGTGCTAATATGGACATTTAGGTGCTAATATGTTAATTTTAGGTGCTAATATGTGCATTTAGGTGCTAATATGTACATTTTAGCTGCTATTATGTACATTTTAGGTGCTAATAAGTACATTTTAGGTGCTAATAAGTACATTTTAGGTGCTAATGTGGACATTTAGGTGCTAATATATTAATTTTAGGTGCTAATATGTACCATTAAGGTACCAATATGCACCCTTTAGGTACATTTGAAAAGGTACAGCCCCAGTGACAGCTTTTGTACCTTCTTTTCTAGAATTTTATTCTCTTGTTAAGGACATGAGGGTGTATACACCCTCATGTCCTTAACAAGAGAATAAAACCTTGTCTGATGTGATAATTATATAAATTGTAATTCAGCCCTCGCTCTCAGTCCAGGCACTTCGGGAATTCTGTGCAGATGTTCGAAACATATTGATTGAGTTTATCATGTGGAAAGCATATGTTTTATATGGAGAAATAAGAAAGTGAGTAATGGCTGGGTAAGGAGGATATTATTGTGGTGTATTAAATTATCAAAGAAAAAGCTGAAATCTACGAGAAAAGAAAGAATATCTGCTCAAGCGTATCAATAACTTGTGTGTCCAGTGGTGTATTACTAATTAATGAAAGTAGACGTTCTGTTATGGGACAACATTTGCAAGTCATGATTGTTACTAAATTGCCTAAATGTTGAGGTTATTTGACGGTTTATGTAATTAAATGTTAGATATCCCTGTCAAGGTTTAATAGTGGTTTTTGCTAAGTCAACGAAACTCTTATGCTTAAAGGAGTAGCTCACTTAAAAAAAAAAAAAATACTTTTGCTGATAATTTACCTTTAAGAATTAATGTATAACCCAACTTTGGATTGGACGGGTTTGCTAAGGGGGTTTGTCGCTTTTCTATTACACTAAACAAACTAAATCGATATCACATTTTCTTATATAGGTTTATCTTGGACGCACCCAATCAATACACTGGATCGAAGATGCTTTGTCACATTTTCCACTTGTTATTTGATTGAAATCAGATTCCGAAAGATAGTCTCTGTAGGTATTTCAAAAGCACATTATACATTGAATTTACGACAAAATCCTGGGTCAAAGATGTTTCAAGCTCTTTAACCAGATGTCAAGTTGTTTTCGGGGCATTTTTGGAATAACAGAGTTTTGGTCAAGAGTATGTGCCAGCATTTTTGCACTGCGGTGTCCAAACTACACACATTGTCTTCTTACTATCAAAACACTGCATCAAGTGAAGCTTTAAAGGAAGATGAATATGTATTATCATTGGATTGTATCTGTCTAAATGAGAGCCTGTAAGAGTGATTTGGATAGGCAGAAGCTCGGATCACTGAACCGATGGTCAATTATACTAAAAGGCCTTTTACTTCTTTAACCCTTTACCTGTCACCCCCCTTTTTGATAATTGACATTAAAATGCACTATACAAACTTAAATGGTTGTAATTCAAAAATGCTTTGGAATACACAAGTTTGGTCTTGTTTAAAAGAAAACAATCAGCAGATTATTACTGAAGTGAAAGCACTTCAAAAAATTTAAGTATAAAAAAAGTTATGGAAGTTATAATTTACAGTAAATAAAGTATACTTTATTAATATATATATATATTTTAATATAAAATAAATATTTTACAAAATATTTTTACCATAAAATTACTATAAAATGAAAGCTATATATCTAACCAAGTTGTGTTCCAAATTTGAAGTTGATATCACAAAAATTGAAGTCCCCATGAGATTTTGTTTTAGACGTAGTACCAAAAATAGCCACCGGGTTCCATTGAATTCCATTGAATTTAATTGTTTGCATTCTGCCATAACAAATTAATAAATTTCTATATAAATATCACTTCTGTCACTAAATATGGAACCTTGAGACTCTTTCTGACAATACGTGTTTTGTCAAGATTAGAATTGGTTTTGATAATAAATGATGAAAGATGATGCCCAAAAGGGAGGGGCCTAATAAAAAATACCGTTTCTATGGTAACGCAACGTCTAATTTCAAAACGTGTTTCACAGGATGAATTCTGAGTTCGTAAGCTTTCAAATGAAACCTAATTTATGATAACTACTAAAATATGTGATATAATAATAATAAAAAATGATTTTTTATATATATATAATATATTATACTTTTTAGAGGACTTCTTAACCTTACTTTTAAAAATGTCATTTTATCTTTTTTTATTGACAAATACTAGATTATGTTTTATTATGAACTTTTAGCACTAAAAACCAAAGTTTCAATTATTAAAAGTGTGTGCGTCGACTTTTTGTGACAAAGGTCATAAGCTCCTGTAATGACGTCAATTTTTTGAGGCGCACTCTTGTCATAAATTCATATATTACTGTTCATTTCTAATTTGTAAGAAAAAGAACAGCGCTAAATCTATTTAGGAGTCTTAGACCTTTCCAATGATATATAGTTTGTCATGACTAGATTAGGATTTAATAGTAATTTAGTGAAGTAAATTGAGGTTGCCCGTATACGGGCAAGTGACAGTTGAGGGGTTAAAATGTAGTGGTATGTGTACAACAGTTTTTTTTCAGTAAAGTTTTCATCATGTTGATTATTTAGAGGCCATTTGGTTATCAAACATGAGGCTTTATAGGGTTAAAAACCCATCTAATATGGTGGGGTTTTGATATCTGGAGAGTAAAAAATAAATTTGATTCAATCAACATTCATATCATAGTCAGAAGTATCACTTGCAAAGGATATTTTGTTGCTTAACACACTTGGCACTTCAAACTTCATGCAAAACACTAATGCACTACAGATTTCAGAGCCTTGCATGAGAGGAAGACGTGTCTTATTGCATCGCTGCTATTCCCTACATTGGTATCAGCCCTAGTGCACTGTGTGGTCATTATGACATATTGAACTCTAGCTGAAGATCTGATGTGTTTTCTCTGCCAGACGGATTCAACCGTGACCATCACCTGTGCTGATAGGAAGTGGAACAAGCAAGTGTCGTGTGAGCCAGTTGACTGTGGGCTGCCAGATAAGTACCATGTGCACCCTGCCCAGTTCGATTTCCCAGAAGGCACCACCTACGGCAGAAGAGCACGTTCCAGTGCAAGGAGCCCGCTCAGCTTGTGGGTGAGAAATGCTGGAAAATTTCAGTGTCTCTGAACTTTGATGCAGTGGAGAGATTCGTAGAACTGTCCATTTTTTAATTTTTCCTGATTTTTCCAGGAAATACTCCATACAAATTAATACGTACTTGGTTTTTCATGAGCCTGCCCTGGATAAAGGAGGATAAATGGCTCATTGCAATAACAAGAACTTCAAGAATAAAAACAAAAGAAAAAAACGTAATAATCAGAATAAACAATTCCTCCCGCCAGAGTAATTAGTGACTTGCAGCTGTGTACAATTGCAACATAGGGCATTAAGATGGAATCCAGTCACGTGTGGTCACAGGTATCTCTCAGAGGTTCGGTCCGTGTAGACTCATCCTGGTGAGAATTAGTGGCGCTTCCCGTTTTATGATACTCGATTTATATATATACATATATATATATATATATATATATATATATATATATATATATATATACACATACACACATACGTATATATATATATATATATATATATATATATGATCTGTTAAAAGTTTAAGGTCTGTACGATTTTTTATGTTTTTAAAAGAAGTCTCTTCTGCTCACCAAGGCTGCAATTTTTGATTAAAAAAATACACAAAAAACACAGTAATATTGTGAAATATTATGACAATTTAAAATGACTTTTTTATGTTAATATATATTAAAATGTAATTTATTCCTCTGAAAAAAGCTGAATTTTCAGCATCATTACTCCAGTCTTCAGTGTCACATGATCCTTCACAAATCACTCTAATATGATGATTTTATGCTCCAAAAAACATGTATGATTATTATCCATGTTGAAAACAGTTTTTTACATTTTTATTTCAGGATTCTTTGATGAATAGAAAGTTCAAAAGAACAGATTTTATCTGAAATGGAAAGTTTTTGTTACATTAAGCACTACCCTTTAAATGTTCGGGGTCAGTAAGAACTTGTATACTTTTGGGGGAAATAAATGAATGATACTTCTATTGGTCAATTGATGAATAGAAGTATTCATTTATTATTTATTTCCCCCAAAAATAAAATACAAATTCTTACTGACCCCAAACTTTTTAAAGGGTAGTGTTTAATGTAACAAAAGCTTTCCATTTCAGATAAAATCTGTTCTTTTGAACTTTCTATTCATCAAAGAATCCTGAAATAAAAATGTAAAAAAAAAAACTGTTTTCAACATGGATAATAATCATACATGTTTTTTGGAGCATAAAATCATCATATTAGAGTGATTTGTGAAGGATCATGTGACACTGAAGACTGGAGTAATGATGCTGAAAATTCAGCTTTTTTCAGAGGAATAAATTACATTTTAATATATATTAACATAAAAAAGTCATTTTAAATTGTCAGAATATTTCACAGATATTACTGTGTTTTTGTGTATTTTTTATCAAAAAATTGCAGCCTTGGTGAACAGAAGAGACTTCTTTTAAAAACATAAAAAATCTTACCGACCTTAAACTTTTGACCGATAGTGTATATCTTACTCTATTGATAGTCAGAAAGTACACAGGTGATTTGAGTCGCTTAATATATGAGTAATATAAATTTGTCCTGGTAAATTATACATACACAGCAAAAAAAAAAAAAAAAAAAAAAAAAAAAGAAAAAAAGTGGTGTTATTTTTGTCTGGTTCCCCCAAACTGAAAGTTAACAATGTCTTAAATTATCCCGATAATATACACTCACCTAAAGGATTATTAGGAGCACCATACTAATACTGTGTTTGACCCTCTTTCACCTTCAGAACTGCCTTAATTCTTCGTGGCATTGATTCAACAAGGTGCTGAAAGCATTCTTTAGAAATGTTGGCCCATATTGATAGGATAGCATCTTGCAGTTGATGGAGATTTGTGGGATGCACATCCAGGGCACGAATCTCCCGTTCCACCACATCCCAAAGATGCTCTATCGGGTTGAAGATCTGGTGACTGTGGGGCCATTTTGGTACAGTGAACTCATTGTCATGCTCAAGAAACCAATTTAAAATGATTGGAGCTTTGTGACATGGTGCATTATCCTGCTGGAAGTAGCCATCAGAGGATGGGGACATGGTGGCCATAAAGGGATGGACATGGTCAGAAACAATGCTCAGGTAGGCCGTGGCATTTAAACAATGCCCAATTGGCACTAAGGGGCCTAAAGTGTGCCAGAAAACATCCCCCACACCATTACACCACCACCACCAGCCTGCACAGTGGTAACAAGGCATGATGGATCCATGTTCTCATTCTGTTTACGCCAAATTCTGACTCTACCATCTGAATGTCTCAACAGAAATCGAGACTCATCAGACCAGGCAACATTTTTCCAGTCTTCAACTGTCCAATTTTGGTGAGCTCTTGCAAATTGTCGCCTCTTTTTCCTATTTGTAGTGGAGATGAGTGGTACCCGGTGGGGTCTTCTGCTGTTGTAGCCCATCCGCCTCAAGGTTGTGTGTGTTGTGGCTTCACAAATGCTTTGCTGCATACCTCGGTTGTAACGAGTGGTTATTTCAGTCAAAGTTGCTCCTTCTATCAGCTTGAATCAGTCGGCCTATTCTCCTCCTGACCTCTAGCATCAACAAGGCATTTTCGCCCACAGGACTGCCGCACACTGGATGTTTTTCCCTTTTCACACCATTCTTTGTAAACCCTAGAAATGGTTGTGCGTGAAAATCCCAGTAACTGAGCAGATTGTGAAATACTCAGACACCAACAACCATGCCACGCTCAAAATTGCTTAAATCACCTTTCTTCCCATTCTGACATTCAGTTTGGAGTTCAGGAGATTGTCTGACTGCCACACCCCTAAATGCATTGAAGCAACTGCCATGTGATTGGTTGATTGAGATAATTGTATTAATGAGAAATTGAACAGGTGTTACATTCTAATAATCTTAGTTGGTAAGGTATTTAGGCAACCAGTTAATAATAAGATTCTGGACCCTAAACTAAAGTGTTACCATTTTCTTCTTATTATAAATGGTAAAAAGCGTTGTGCTGCTTCATTAAGATTGCTGATTTGTTTTTATTTAATGAACTGTTTTATTCTGTGTTATTCATACGAGTCTGTCACTCATCCGCGGGAACTAGAGTGAGCACTCTGACGTGCATGGAGGACGGCCTGTGGTCGTTCCCGGAGGCTTTGTGTGAGCTCCGAATGTTCCGCGCCTCCTCCCGTTCCCAGCGCCGTGCTCCAGACCGACGCTCCAGACGAAACGGGCCTTTCGAAGTGGGAACCCTCTGCAAATACAAATGCAAACCCCGGATACCATGTATTTGGCCAAGAAGCCAAAGAGGTGTGCATATGATCACAAATCAACACTGGAGAACACACTCAATCTATACCATCATGAGGTGTCTTTATCATCAGAACAAATCCCTTTCCCTTCAGGAGAGCCTTCAAGAGGCAGTGCACCGAAGACGGCCGCTGGTTAGAGGGCTGGTGCTGAGCCGGTGACCTGTCCACCTCCTCCATTGGTCTTCTACGGCATGTTCCAGTGCACAGACGGCTTCAGGTCTCGACAGCACCTGCTGGATCCACTGCAACGGGGCCAACCACTCTCTGGGACAACCTCCACCATGCAAACAGGTCTGTCTGATTCCGTAGTTCCTTTTGTTTTTGGTTCAATATTCGGTAGACACTTATTTCGATAGTCCACTTTACTGTACATACACGCGCAACACCAGGCGGCAGAGAAGCTCTGGCCGCCTCTCAAGGACGCTTGTCAAAGTTTTATATATAAATCTATGTTTCGATCATGGGAAAAGAAGTGTCAACATGAAATGTAAACAGAAAAAACAAGCAATACATTGACACCAGAAACCTTTCATAATTAGCTATTATTATTTGCATTGGTGTGACCGTGAACAAATGCATTCCGGCTTAAAACCAGCGTTCGTAAATGTTTCCAATAAAAGTTGCGCTGTCATCAATGAATGTGTATCACTGGATCATTATGGATCATTGTGAAATTGTTGTTTGGTGCGGCTGTATTGTATTTGAAGAGGACTAATGTTTTGGTAGGGAACGAAAGTTTCACATCGTATGTTCGCCAGAATCAGCCAGCGCGAAGGACGTCTATCACTACGTTTACATGCAGCCAATTTTCGGGTTATGTTCGGGTTCAAGGTCACTCGGGTTTCTGAAACATTAGGGATAACCTGTTTACATGCGGTGAGCAGAGAGAGTTCTCCTGTATACATGGAATTGCAATATCCTGATGTAAACGGCGACGCGCGTTAACGTTTAGACGTACGGACAAACTTAAGAGCCAAATGCGGATTATTTTGACTTCTTCTTCCTGTATCCAAAGACAACAACAAGACCAAGTATCCTTGCAATAAAACATGCGCAGAACACAAATCACTATGGGGATATGCCGATACGCGTTACATGAGCAAAAATTCAGGTTCTGGGTTTAAAAATTTTCGGATCATATCGGTTTTTAGAGTTCGGGATATGAGCAATATTCGGGTTTTTGACTGTGTTTACATGGCCGTTGCGAACCGGGTTATTGCTAATATCCCGGTTTGAACGGGGTTATTGGCTGCATGTAAACGCAGTGTAGGCCTATATTCCGATTGGTTGCTGGTGTTTTACCGCTAAACCGCGCCATAGCTCATTACCATTAACTTGAGCTACTTTCAAGCTATCTGATTGGCGCTGTGTCGCCCAAAACACCAAATCGAAGATGTCGATGGAATTAACGCTCCTTGCATTGGAGAAAAGCCAGCTTCCATTGCAAATCAATGACTTCCGGTAACTTTGGCAGCTCAAGTCGCGGCGGTGTGAACATACAGACATTACACTAACTATAAGTAACTTAGCAGTTACAACTAGCAGTCATTGGCAGATATTTAGCAGACAGTCCACTTATACTCAAACACTTTACATTGTTGGTCCCCAATAGACATTACTGACTATAAGTAACTTGAACCCTAACACCTAACCCTAACCTAACAGTCTACTGTAGTCTAATGAGAGTTAGTTGACATGTTGTTGCAAAGTTATTCGAATGTCAAAAGTGAACTATCAAAATTAAGTGGAACCATATATCCTTATTTAAATCTAATTGTT
The DNA here is from genome assembly GCA_030378365.1 of Hybognathus amarus. Classification (NCBI taxonomy): domain Eukaryota; kingdom Metazoa; phylum Chordata; class Actinopteri; order Cypriniformes; family Leuciscidae; genus Hybognathus; species Hybognathus amarus. Next base: position 2,774 of record JAQIUQ010003888.1, on the reverse strand, counting down.
CAATTCTTGATAGTTTACTGTATTTCACCACTAATATGCATTTTCACACTGGTCATAGCTGATGCATGATGGTTAGTGCAGCCCTGTGATGCTTTTTTTTTTTTTTGGAAAGGAATTAATACTTTTATTGATAATGCTTTACTTCTGATAGTCAGCAAAATATGGGCAATAAGACATTTATAAATTGCAAAAATTAATCTACTTGAGTACTTGATTTTTTTTAAAAATCTTTTATGTTTCCCAGGACAAAACATGCACATGATAAAACATTTTTAAATTTACCTGAAGGAGAATTAAGAAATTGAATCTTGTGTGCAAATTTAAGTTTGACAAAATATTAAACTGCACAACATTGATAATTAGAAATGATTAAAGTGATTTCTGAAGGATCATGTGTACTGAAAACTCATCTCGAGATTAAAGTAATTATAATGCGAAATTAAACTCAATATTTTGGAGAAAAAAGCTTGAAATACAATCTTGAGAATAAACTCATTAAATATTGAGAATAAAGTTGTTGTCTTTCGAAAAAAAACGTGTAAAATTTCAAGAAAAACTCAAAATACAATTTTGAGAATTGGAGAATAAACTCGATTATATTGTGAGGAAAAAAATGTGTTAAATTTTAGAAAAAAATCGAAATCCAATATTTAATGAGTTTATTCTCAAGATTTTATTTCGGCTATTTTTCGATTTCGGAGTTTTTTTCTCGAAACACAATGATATTATTCTAGATATTTGCCGAGTTTTATTCTCAAGATTGTTTTTCAAAAGACTTTTTTTTCTCGAAATTTAACCAATTTAATCTCACATTATAATGACTTTAATTAAGTTCGTGCGTATTACACGCCAAAAAGTGCGTATCATATGCACGCAAAAACGCGTACCATATACATGCAAAAACTGTTTTTGGCGTATAAATGGCACGGAGAAATGACATTCGTGCTATAAATACGAACTTTCAGTGAGATCGGGCTTCAAAATTCACCTTTGATCACAGGAATAAATTATATTTTACATTTTTATTTAAGATTTTCACATGGAAAACAGTTATTTTAAATTACAATATTTCACATTAGTAGTTTTTACTGTATATTATTATATTTTTTTCAAAAACCCCTGCATCATTGGTAAGCAGACGAGACTTCTTACTTAACCATTACAAATTTAGTTGACCACAAACGTTACACTTTAAAAATGTATATGATTAATACGTTATGACAACATGTTTTTACATTGCTTTAACTCATTAAAGTTAATTAAGCAAATTTTCAAGGTTCAACTAATTTTTTTCAAAGTCAGTTTAATGTAATTAAGATGAAATGACTTATTTAGTTCATACATAAAGGGCAGCAACTATTTTTTACAAACTAATATTCTATTTATTTCATAATTTGAGACCTTTGCAACATTAACACTGGGTCAAGTCACATTTATTTATTTGACATTTTATGCACTACAGAATGCGCCATATAATGAAAACAACAGAGTATATAGTGACAAAAACTAATAACTATTCGATTGGGATCTCTTATATACTCTCCGTTCTTTATCCGTCGTTTCCACTGTCTGTAAGTCCGACAGGAGTGTGGTAGTGATGTGTGATGTCTCCACCGTCTCCAGGCTGTCGGCACTAATATCATCCGCTGCAGAAAGGACGGGAACTGGACCGGGAGCTTCGGTTATGCCCTCAGCTGAAGGGCCAATGCTCTCTACCTCAGAACCTGCATCCCAGCATCCGCATCAGCTGCAAGAAGGGCCACGGCCTGGGTGAGCACTCTCCACACACTCTCGCTTCACTCAGAGCCCTGCGCTTCTCTTTTTATGTTGGGATTGGAACGTATGATGCAGATTTTGATTGTGTTCAGCATACACTGACATCATCAGAATTCAGGAAATCCAAGTTTGAAAATGTGTCATGTTAATATTAATCTATAATGTTTTATAAACAGAATCCTGGGAAAGAAACTCTGGTCTATTCTAGATTTTTGGGAATTTTGTTTTCATAAAAATATATATTTTTTAGTAACATCTCTCTAATCTATTGATACTGTATTGGTACAGTACATCTCATTTCACGCCTTATCCTCTTTTTTAATCAAAACAAACCTTAAAAAGAAAACTTTAATATCATTAAGATTAGTTGCTTTGTGAGAATTTTCATTACACTTAAGCAGTCCCTTTTGCAATAAATTATATCATCAATGCGAAAGTAATTATTGTGAAGTTGATAGAAAGAAATAAAAAAAACATACTTTATATTCTAATGTATATATATATATATATATATATATATATATATATATATTTTTTTTTTTTTTTTATGAAACTTACTTTTTTATCAGCAAGAACAAAAAAAATATCAAAAGTAACAGTAAAGACATTTATAATATTTTAAAATATTTCAATTTCAAATAAATGTGAGTCTTTTGAACTTTCTATTCATCAAAGTATCCTGAAAATCACAGTTTACACCAAATATATTAAGCAGTTTTCAACATTGTATTGATATTATTATAAAATTTGATGTACTGTCTTTAATAAAAAAAAATAAATAAAAAAAAACAAACAAACACATAATGGTCCTTAAAACAGGCTTAATTATCTCTTTGCAAAATAAGTTTTTTTTAGGGCTGTAAACGATTAATTGGCATCCAAAATAAAAGTTTGTGTTTACATAATATATGTGGGTGCACTGTATATAATTAATAATAATAATTAATTAATGCAATTTAATAATAAATACAATAAATAATAATAATAAATACAATAGT
>JAQIUQ010003887.1:0-165000 GCA_030378365.1 Hybognathus amarus | reverse complement strand
ATAGAATTGTGATAACAGATTACAAGCAATACTATTAATTAAATTTAACAAATTAGAATTGAGTAATAATTAATCAAATTAATTCCTTAAAAGTTAATCATTTAAACTGAGTAAAGTTTACACACAAAAAAAAAAATAAATATCTCGCTAACAGACAGACGTCAAAGAACTCTTTATTTTATATTGCCAACATTGAAGACACCTGATGTTAACAAGCAGAATCACTGAAGGAGAAAACCGTCATTTTAAAACAAACACCGATCATCATAATGGTGACTTCAATTTATGTTTTTTTGTTGTTGTTGTTGTAAATGGTTAACTTTTAAGGAATTAATTTGATTAATTATTACTCAATTGTCATATGCATATTCATATTCCTTTTTATTAATATTTTTTATTTATTTAATTGTAAAAAATATTATAATGTGATTAGAGAATAGTGTGATTACACATTAGTGTGACATCGACTTTATATCATACACTCACCTAAAGGATTATTAGGAACACCTGTTCAATTTCTCATTATAATGCAATTATCTAATCAACCAATGGCAGTTGCTTCAATGCATTTAGGGGTGTGGTCCTGGTCAAGACAATCTTCTGAACTACAAACTGAATGTCAGAATGGGAAAGAAAGTTGATGTAATTAATTGTTTTAAGTTAGTTACACTTAAATCTATTGAGCAGATTAACTCAAAACTTTTAAGTTGATAAAATATATTGTTTTAAGTCAGTTACACTTAAATCTATAGAGAAGATTCACTCAAAATTATTTAATTTAATAAACTTTAATTTTAATTTGTATTAATTAGAAATTAATAACAAATTTGTTTTACATTTTAAAATAAATGTAATACTTAATTTTCAAGAAATATGACCTCAAAATTAACATTAGCAAATTTTATTCCTTAAACATTAGAAAGGAAGACAATTTCAAACTCCATACATTAAAGTACATTTTATTTAGCAAAAGGAATTCAAACCATTGACATGCGTCACTGCCATTACCTTTTGAGAATGTAACAAGTGTCACAATATCTAGACATTTTAGAAAGTGTAATAATACATTTAAACATTTCAGAAGTTTTTACACCGTTCACGCCAGCATTATAACAGACCTCTGTATACATTAGAATGTAAACTGTATTAGTCACAACAAATGAAAAGGACAGATAAGGTGTAAAAAACTAGTGCATCCAGAGATGCAGGAAAAACTCTTAACAAGTAAACATTTTTTTTTAAACAGCGATCTGGGCAATCTTTTAGTAATGCAATCCCAGTAAATAAGAAGTGAACACAAATTGTGTTCTTGAAAATTTCGAAATTTGAGATAAGTATTACAATAGACTAATAATATTAGTCACAAGTGAAATCAAATACAATAAACAGTCTCTTGTGCATCCATAAAATCTCTTAATCAGTAAAAAATTAAAATCTGGGTGCTAGTGGCTTTTGAGTCTTATTTTATTGGATAAAGTTAAAGGAGTAGTTCACCATAAAAAAACCAACAAAAAAATGTTTTCTGATAATTTACTCACCCCATGTCATCCAAGATGTCCATGTCTTTCTTCTCAGTTGAAAAGAAATTAAGGTTTTTGATGAAAACATTCTGGATTTTCTCCATATAATGGACTCCAATGGGGACCAAACGGATCTAACGCCGTACCATTGAGGTCCATCACATGGGAGAAAAATCCTGGAATGTTTTCAGTCAAAAGCCTTGATTACTTTTCGACTGAAGAAAGAAAGACATGGACATCTTGGATGACACGGTGGTGAAGTAACTCATCAGCATAAGTTTCTATTGAAAGTGAACGACTCCATTTAAATGTCTGTGTCAGCTCTTTGGAATATTTAGAGATGTAATGCATATATTAAACATCAAAAGAAAAGCATTCAGCCAACCTGGAAATGTCCCTTAAAACAATGTCACCTTCCAGCACAATAGCAATCCCACAGGCTGCAAACTGAACAGCTGAAGTCGAGTCTTCACTCACCCATGCGACAAGAGCTACAGCTTCTGAATCTGCAATGTCTGGCTCATCCACCTCTTCAGTCTGAAGAGCACTGAGAACTCATGAGCACTAATCAGATGAATAACATTGAAAATTCAAACGAGATGTATAAAAACCTACATTTTTGAAAAACAGGGTCATATTTGTGCAAGTCAGACAGGTAGGGCTTGAAGTGCAGCTGTGCAATTTCTATTGTCAATGATAGAGTCCTGGAAAAAGACAGTTCTTAGTGGTGAAAGAGAAGACAAAAAAAGAAAAGTACAGATGAAGAGGGAAGAAATTTGAAGCAAAAAAAGCTAGTTTCAGACTCTACTTGTGCACATTAACCAATTAGTTGTCCTATAACTGTAATTAACGAACATTCCACAAGATCGACAGCACTAAAGATGCTTCTCAGATGCTTCAGCAGCTTAACGGGCAATTAGTTGAGGTTGTCCACTTCCTGAATAGAACGGTGTTTTCAAGCTGATTTTTAATAATTCTGATATCGAATTATGCCAGCAATCTGAAAGCAAGCATTCAAACAAATAACAAAAAAAGTTAACAACAACCCAACAAAAGAAGACAACACACACAAACACACAAAATGGAAACTAACAGACAGAACTGAGAAAATTACCTGAGTTCCCAAACGAAGTCCTTTACTGGTTGTGATGGTTATCTTCGACGAATGTGTTTGCGATCAGCGCAAATGTACTTGCATGAGTTTTCGGGCATCAGCCGAATACTTCTTTCTGTCTTGGAGCAACAAAGATTGAAAATGGTTGAAGTGTCTAAGCTTTCAGCACTTTCTCTTTTTGTAAAATTTGCTCAGTGGTTTACCTAGCTGGACAAGCTCTTTTGATGTTTTTTTGATTATTTTGGCTTCTCTTCCACAAGTTAACAGCCACCTTTCCACAGCCCAGATCTGACTGAGTTTCGTGAATAGTTGCCCATCTAATCACAGAACCCAATTTCCAATCCATCACTTAAATCCAGAGATGTATAAAGTACTGAAACCCGGATCTTGAGTTAGAAGTGCCAAGTGCTCTATCAAAAAGTGACTTGAGTAGAAGTTGAAGTGCTTTTAAGCACCACACTTAAGTAAAAGTACTAAAGTATTCAACATTTTTTGTACTTAAGTATTGCAAGTAGTTTATAGTACAAGTATTTGTTTAATGTAATTATTAAAGGAAGCACTCAAAAGTTTGAACTATTAATCAAATAAGGCACTTTGGCGGGATACAAATTTGCTTGCGCGCGCTAAAAAAATGTCATTGCAGGAAAACCCCTGCATTAGTTGTCAATGTGTGTGTCAATCAATACCATTACCCTATAAAACTGCCGTGTGATTTAGGCAGCATGAAAGCTAACTTGAGCGATAGTTCAGCCCGTTCTCATCCTTCAGCACTGCATCATAGGTGACAGCAAACGGCGCTATACTACGCACATGGCACCTTTATCGTTAATATAACACGCCAATCCAAGGCGTCATAAATGCTTTAGCGTAATATGAGACTACCCACACCTAAACCTAATACCATCACAGGCGCGTGTTAGAAAATTACTTTAGTATTTTCACCTGTACTTGCTTTGTCTGCTTTGGCTTGCTTCAGTTGGGGTTATTATTTATTATTTCATCTTTAACAGTTAACAATATTACTGGTCTGTGTTGTACTACTTTCATGTTATCACTGTGAAGCTGCTTTGACAGCAATTTGTATTGTAAAAGGGCTATATAAGTAAATGTGACTTGACTTGACTTCACATGTTAAGCGATAACGGGTGCCACGTGTGCGTAGTATTCTCGCTGTTTTGTCATATAGCGCTAAAGGATGAGAATGCATTGAATGATTCTGACAATTTTTATAAATTGTAACGAGTAACTAGCAGAACATTAAAAAAATATCAAAGTAAAAGTATTAAATTCATCGAAAATATCTACTGAAGTAAAAGTAGAAGCTATGAGAAAAAAACAATATTAGTAGAGTACAGATACAGCATTATAGTACATAGTAGTAGTTCTACTTCGTTACTATACATCTCTGCTTAAATGCAAAGCATTAAAACGACAAGGGATGAGAAAACCCTGAGTTATGCCAGACCTCTAAAATCAGATTTTAAAATGCTGCATACTTTTAGTATTTTCACCTCTAAATTCCAAATTGTAATAGAACTCACATATGCTCTGGTCTCAGAAGTTTGAACCTGAATAGAAAATAAAAACACAAATTAATAGTGAGGCAAGAGACATGTCAAAATCATACAACAATTTCAGAATTTGGAAAATTTGGCTTTGATTACAGCCAATTTAGTTCTAAGTAGCATTATTAGTTAAAAAACAACAAGTGAGATTAAATTAAAGTAGTTTTAATCTTAATCTTGTTTCAATTTAGGTTCTGTAACCGTAAAGCTTCAATACAAGCAACTGCGATCACCAACAGTGCCACAAATTAATTATTATCCATAAACTCATTCCCGTTAAATTTAACCGTTAGTTGAATCAATCCCATAAATAACATCGCAACATGTAGGCCTAAAGTGTGCCTGATCGTTTGGTAACGTTCAGGTCTATCAGCAAAACACAAGTAAATAGTTTCAGTTGATTACTTTTCGGTTACATTCTGGTGCAGATTACTTGAATAACTTTATTTTTAAAAAAAGTAAAGAAGTACTTACCAGATTATAGCCAGGAAACAAACCGCAGCAAACACAGAAACGACGACGATGAACCACGTTGAGGCAACAACTCCTGCATGACATGGCGGGCTTCCAAGGTCAAGGTTCAAATTCCAGCGCTCGATTTCAAACAGGAATTATTTTACTCCGTTGTTATTTTTGTACAGTCATTTGAGTAAAACATGAAATAAACGGACATGATATGTTGACTCTTTGTAGTGTGTTGTATTTTAGATAGTTAAACCTGGTATGTTATGTTTTAAAAAAATACGCCTACTGAGACTTCTTTCGTTGGCAGATTGGCACTCTATAAAGCTCATTACTGCCACCAGCAGGCAGTTTTACTCCGTTGTTATTTTGCAGTCATTTGAGTCCGGGTTCTGGACTGGCTGCAGTAACACGTCTCTGTCCATGCGAGGGCGCTCGCGGTTGAGTGCAGAATGAATAGGAGTCAATGGGGTTTCACCCCAGAAATCCACTTTTCGAAGGATGTAATTTTTTGTCAAGTAATTTGAAAATTGAATTCAAAAGGGAGGGCTAAGATAATACACTCAGCTGAAAATTGCATTTTTAAGTTCACTTATATATTCTAAAAATCTGTTCAAAATTGTGATGACGTCACACAATAGCAGAATGTCTAGCGTGTTCCGATGTTCTGGCGATTCATGCTACCCATCGAGATTTGCTACTTACCGGTTATGCGCATGTGCAGACTCACAGTTTTTTTTTTTTTTTTTTTTTTTTTTTAACAAAAGGTACATTTTCCTGTTATAATGTATAATTTCCCTTTAAAAAAATGCTTACTACCATATGAATATTTGTACGGTCAGCCAGCTGAAAAAGAATAACAGAAGTTTCAGTTACTATGAGGAAAGGTGTACTTTGAGTCAAATATGAATATTTTATGATAATTTTTACTTTTCACAACGTTTTAAAATAAAAATTTCATATGACTTTAATCGGCATTCTGTGATCAATTCGCGCTACGGTAGCATTTTCGACAAGGCAGCAAAAATTGACAGAACACCGGCCAACAACGGCCTAACCTGTAAGAAATCAAAAGGACATAAGTACTCTTGTTCATTCGACTTTTGGCCTATAATCTATATTGAACTTGCGGAATCAACAATAAAATCTATGTTAATTTAACGACAAGCAGGTGAAAGAGACACATTTAGCCGTTTAGCCCCATTAGACTCCCATTCATTCTGCTCTCGCCCGTGATCACCTCCAGTGAGAATTCTACTGGAACTGCAACCAAGATAATACTGGGGCTAATAGGAAGTGCCAAGGCTTCTCCGTAGACGGGCTCTGGTAAAACATGAAATAAACTGAACCTGATAGTCATGTTGACTTAGTCTGTTTTGGAGAGTTTTACAGTAGGTTTTAAAAATAGCAAGTAAAGTGCATTGAGAATGCTTAAAACATTTTTAAGGTGTATGCATTTCAATTAATAGTAAAATTCCATCAAATTTACTTGAACAATCCTTAATAAATAAAATTAAAACATGTAAGGATCATTAAACTCAATTTAATGTAATTTTACTATTGAAATTTGAATATCTTTTAAAAAGCCTTTAAAATGTTTTCCAGTGTAGAGACTCTTCTTTGTTGAATTGGCAGATTGGAACAAAATAAAGCTCATTACCACCACCAAAAGGCAAAAGTAAGGCTATGGTATTTAAAATGATGTCAAATTTTACTTAGTTCCTGGAACTTAAAACAGCCAAATCGTTGAACAAACTTAAAAGTTTTAAGTTGAATGAACTGTTTTGAGTATAGTTCACTTAACTTTAATAAGTAGGTTATACTGTTCGGGAATACAGAGACATGGATCCATCATGCCTTGTTACCACTGTGCAGGCTGGTTGTGGTGGTGTAATGGTGTGGGGGATGTTTTCTTGGCACACTTTAGGCCCCTTAGTGCCAATTGGGCATCGTTTAAATGCCACGGCCTACCTGAGCATTGTTTCTGACCATGTCCATCCCTTTATGGCCACCATCCTCTGATGGCTACTTCCAGCAGGATAATGCACCATGTCACAGAGCTCAAATCGTTTCAAATTGGTTTCTTGAACATGACAATGAGTTCACTGTACTAAAATGGCCCCACAGTCACCAGATCTCAACCCAGATTGAAAGTTAACGTGCAGTGCTGAAGTGCTTTCTGACTAACTGGAAAATGCATTTTAAATTTCAGCCAACAAATTATCAGATCATTATGTAATTGATCATTGCTTTCACTTCTGAGTGCACATGCCGATCACTATGGTTAACAAGGTTCCACTTTCTATTGCATAAGGAGACATCTGCCTCTAGACTTTCTATGTTACACATGTGCTGAGGTGTTGAAGAAAGAAATCTCAGAGAAATGCCTCAGCCTCCACCCTTCAACAGAACTTCATCTGTGTCTTATTAATGCATTGTATCATTGTATTCTCAACTGTTCTGAACTGGTGCAGCTGATGATGTGTCGTATGATGTCATGTGAGCCAGACCCTCTAGACAGATTAGCAGGCCCGCCAATATGCTTATGGCATAAATATATGTTGATGACATGGCATGAAATAAGTTAACATTTCAACAGAATTGCACTTGCAGCCCATCGGTCAAACGCAGACTCGGTTAAATGTGTGATGCCACCATCTGTTTGCACCTCTGTGTTTAACTTATAGGAACCGTGTTGAAGTTATAGACGGGAGAGAGAGATGAGAGAGGAAGAGAATGCTTAGGAAAGCTTCCCATTCAGACAGTACTTCATTTACTAAAAAGCCAACTTCTTTATCAAAAAGAGACTCCATACTAGTTGGAAGCCTTCCACATAGACACATCAAGACTTGCTATTGAAGAGACCCCCTAAAGAGAAACACCATATGCAAGCAACACAAGGGGTTTCTGCCAAAAAATGGACAAAGTTTAGTTGTTTTCTGGGATGGTCTTAAATGAGATGCCACATCTCACCAGGGCTGTCAGGAGTTCTCACTAAACAATCTATGTTTCAAAGAATTACAAATCTACCAGTCCCCGCATGTAGTCATACTGTATTTCCCAAACCACGGAAGATTTGGTTTTCCTTGTATTTCTAGGGATTTAGTTGGGGATGATAATACTACAGTAATAAAGTGAATGCACCAATGAAGATAAATCATTAGTTGGGTTATCCTTAGTTGTTCTGGTTAGAAATTATGTCAATCATATTTAAAGTAGATCAACTTTAGAGAAAAACTCCAACATTTCCACAGTGCAAATCTTCCTTTGGAACATGACTTCTGGTAAACAGGGATTACTGCGGTCGGCTTTGACGTCAAAAGCTCTACAGCGGTGTATAGCACATGCACATTCCCTATGCAACTTGCAACTGGTTTACATACTGTATAATCTAGGCCAAATTATTGGAATGCTTTGGTCCAAAACCAATTAGGAGTTATAACGATCTTCAAGGAAACACTAAAGTTGCCTACACAGTGGTTATGAAATAACCGTGTTCCAAAAGATTCATTATTGTATTTGTAGAGCACATATAAAAACAACCCATGGTTGACCAAAGTGCTGAACAGGGATAATCAGTAAAAGGATAATATTAATTTTAAAGATCAAGTGGATCTAGAGTTGACTTGCTTTCTAAAAACTAGAAATGTCAGTTGGCGTCCATGCAATTTGCTATTAAATGTACTTATCCTGTAAGCTGGATAAAGCAATTTCCCAGTGAGATTAAAGTCTATGGGGCATGACATCAAACCAATATAATCATTGCATTATTAACTGGTAGGATGGTGGAGCTTCTGGAATGCCATAACCAGTGGACTTGACACAACCGTGTCATGAGGTGAGAGTCTTAGACCAAGGGGGACCTGGTTCCTGGAGGCTGGGGCCCCTGAAGCGAATGAGTTGGCCAGTTGTCTTGGCCTCTTTCTCATTGGCAGGGGGGTCCTGTCAGCTCAAAGCAGGGGTGCCCTTTGAAGCCGTGAGAGCAAAGAGGGCCGGGTCAGGGAAGGGGAATAGCAGATGGCAGGGGGTCTGAAGGCCAGTGTCACACACATGCAGGGTCAAACCAAGAGTGATTTACTTCTATATTCCAGAGCTTCACCCCTACTCTCATATTTCTGAACGTTCCATATTACATTCATCCAAAACTGAAGGCTTTCCATTCAAATTGACGAACAAGTGCCAAGTGAGCGAGACATGGGTCACCCAAATTAGGTAGAGGTGTCAGAACATATTTACCAAAGATCAATATCTCTCTTGGATCAGCGCTGAGGTAATGAATGCATTCAGCATGCAAACTCGGAAGAAGTGATTATAATTGATTCAGATCTCAGAATCAACGTCAGAAAACAGACTCTCAAACCCAGCTGTGAGTTGACCACAGTTTACTTGAGCCAAAACCTTACCTACCTCAGATCAAAAACATGTCTACTCTATTCAACTACAGTGCAGAGAAGAAAAAAAATCCTTTAAGGTGGAAAAAGTGCTGAATTTCTACAGTGAACCCACGTTACAACCATCCCCGATCTCCTCTACTGTAAAATTGGATGCAGGTGTGCAGAAAACATTTTGCACTTACACAAAAAGAAGAAAACAGAAGGGTCAGCGTTACTGAAAAAATGTCTGTGCAAAGATAACCAATGCTGGTAGTAGATAAATCTTGGAACTGCACATTTTCCACAACTATTGGAAACACTCTGGAAAGTGTCAGTGGGTGGAAAGCTAAACCCTCGAGCTCACATGCATCCAGAAGTGGCCAACACAGAAACGCTGACCAGAGACCTAGTATCTGGCCTTAAATGGGGAAGCATTAGTGTAATACTGCCCAAACCAGAGATGCCCAGTCGAGAACCAGAACAACCTCAAGACGGCAGAGCATGTTAACTGGCATTCTGAAGCCAAGACGCTGGACTGAAATCAACCAGCAGCTGCATCCTTCTCTTTGTTTCTCTTGGCTTCTTTGGAGAATTGAAAAAGTACAGAGACACACCGCAATATTTGAGCAGGGATTTGCTGTGCCTTATACTGACCAGGCACATTTCACACTCCAACTTTGAATTACGTTACTTTTGTTATATGGTAAAACAGTTCCAAATCAAAGACAAGTTCCAAAGTCAATATAACTTTTTGTCTGACAGGACAAAAGTCTCTACAATGCTAGCCAAAGACCTAAAATCATGTAATGACAGAATATAATTAACCAGAGATACAGCAATAATGTAAATGAGCAGCATAATTGAATCCAAAAGACTCACCTATCCACGTATTTCCGGCGTCGAGTCACTCAGCACGATGCCCTTGGGTGCATGTACATGAACGGCGGCTGCCGTAGGAGCCGATAGCGCAGCGGCTCGCATTCCCGACACAGCGGACAGTCAGGTTTGGACGTGAGCAGAGTAGCATCGATTTCCAAATGTTGCTCCATGGTGAAAAACTGCACTCCGTATACCTTCTCGTGCACATCCAGTTTGATGGTCAGTGGTGTGTCGCAGAACAAATTGCTGGGACCCAGAGACAGGTTGTTGCCACTTATAGTCAATAAGATGATGTTGTGGATGGCGGGCAGAACCGTTTCCTCTTGGGATGAGAAGGTCACCCACACCGTGAGCGAGTCAGGGACCACCGGATGAGCAAACTCCAGCTGTAACATGCAGCCTTGCAGAGGGCAGGGAGGGGGCACCATGCGCAGATCCATGCCGTTATGCGGACTCCACGTGCGGACGCTGGGCTCGCATGCCTGCTCCACATCTGGTGGTCCTAAGAAATGCATCAATTGCGTTAAAATCTATTAATCAATATTCAGTTTGAGAGAATTTAACTTGTGGTAAAATAGGGCCCCCTTAAACGTCGGTAGATGGCGATCCCGGGTCGTCATACAACTGACGCTTTACCTTTAACGTCAGTTAGGTGACGAGTTGGGTTTAGGGTTAGGTTTAGGTATGGGGTAGAGTTAGGATCCCATAACGTCATCTACCGACGTTTAAGGGGGCCCTAAATAGTCGTATATTGACGAATGGTCAAAAGACGTCCCAAAACGTCAGTTATATGACGAATTGGGATGAGACTGCGCTGGTTTATGACAGGAAAGGCTACTGTATCATTTTTGTTCTTGTAGAACGAGGACTAACTTTCCCAGCAAACAAATTTAGGTTCTAGGAACATTCTCAGAACCAAAACTGAACGTTCCCAGAACGTTCCTAGAACTTTCCCTTAAGGTTAAGGAACGTTCCCGGAACATTCTACTTACGTTATAAAAATGGAACCTAAAAATAACCTACATGGAACGTTCCTATAACGTTCTTGTTTGGTTCCCAAAAATAACCTCATGGGACCATTCGGGGAACGTTAGGGGAACGTTCTGTGTTTGTTGAGTTAGGCTTTCTACAGTTTATCTTGCTCACCGCAGGATATAAAGCAGATTTTCAAACAAGAATAATAACTCTACGGCACCCAAGCCAAGCTTTCGCAAACAGAGAGCCTTAAATTCCATGGATAGGATTGCTTACTATTGCATACAAATATTGAAGAAAAAACTATTAATGCAAAGCACATTTCATTCAAATGAATCCATTAAAAAAAATGCAAAACTTGTACCTTTAGGGGTACGATATTGGCATCTTGCCAATATGGCAGTACCCGTAAAGTGCCTTGAAGAGTACATGGACCTTTCAGGAGTTGACAAGGTACCCTAAAGGTACAATCGTTGCAGAGGTTTTCTGACAGTGTGCAGAGCTGATGTAGTAAACATTTCAAGGAAACATTGCATCATGTTATCAATAAAATAAGAGCAGTAACCCAGTCCTGTGCAGTCTCTGAAGTGAAGCAGGAACAGTAAATCATATAAGGACAGCAGAAAAAGGAGTTAAGCACAATGAGAAATGCAGTCATACACTCGATGCATGTTGTTAAATCTCGCCTGTCCATTTCTCCTCCACATTCTCGCTCGTTTCTGTGGCAAGAACCAGAAATCCGAGCGACCTGAGGATGAGGCCCGCACAAGGCTTTCAATTTCAGCCTGGCAATTACCTCTCATGTGCTGCAGTCCAGCCATATTTGGAGTCAACAGCAACTCATTTTACGGGGAGTGACGTACCCCAACATTCATCAAATGTGGGGAGAAGCCAGGGCACTGTAGACAGTGTGTTCTCCTGCTTTTCCTTTGTGCACTTCCAAACTGGAAACAGCAAAAGCCATTTGCTAACCTCATTTCTGGGCAGTGCACAAAATTCCAGTGTTTAATCAACTGAGCAATGAGTTTTTGGCTTTCCGCAGGCCACACGAGCACTCGACACGTTTATTATCGGCGAGCACCGCGTGTGGCCGGAATGCAGTGAACGAGCGATAGAACGTAAGCTTGCGGTATCGAAGACATTTTTATTGTATGTTTACTTCTATTCTGGCCACACACATACTCACAATAATAAACGTGTTGAGATGATGTGGCCTGGAAAGCCAAAAACTCATTGCTCAGTTGATTAAACACTGGAATTTTGTGCACTGCCCAGAAATGAGGTTAGCAAATGGCTTTTGCTGTTTCCAGTTTGGAAGTGCACAAAGGAAAAGCAGGAGAACACACTGTCTACAGTGCCCTGGCTTCTCCCCACATTTGATGAATGTTGGGGTACGTCACTCCCCGTAAAATGAGTTGCTGTTGACTCCAAATATGGCTGGACTGCAGCACATGAGAGGTAATTGCCAGGCTGAAATTGAAAGCCTTGTGCGGGCCTCATCCTCAGGTCGCTCGGATTTCTGGTTCTTGCCACAGAAACGAGCGAGAATGTGGAGGAGAAATGGACAGGCGAGATTTAACAACATGCATCGAGTGTGTGACTGCATTTCTCATTGTGCTTAACTCCTTTTTCTGCTGTCCTTATATGATTTACTGTTCCTGCTTCACTTCAGAGACTGCACAGGACTGGGTTACTGCTCTTATTTTATTGATAACATGATGCAATGTTTCCTTGAAATGTTTACTACATCAGCTCTGCACACTGTCAGAAAACCTCTGCAACGATTGTACCTTTAGGGTACCTTGTCAACTCCTGAAAGGTCCATGTACTCTTCAAGGCACTTTACGGGTACTGCCATATTGGCAAGATGCCAATATCGTACCCCTAAAGGTACAAGTTTTGCATTTTTTTAATGGATTCATTTGAATGAAATGTGCTTTGCATTAATAGTTTTTTCTTCAATATTTGTATGCAATAGTAAGCAATCCTATCCATGGAATTTAAGGCTCTCTGTTTGCGAAAGCTTGGCTTGGGTGCCGTAGAGTTATTATTCTTGTTTGAAAATCTGCTTTATATCCTGCGGTGAGCAAGATAAACTGTAGAAAGCCTAACTCAACAAACACAGAACGTTCCCCTAACGTTCCCGAATGGTCCCATGAGGTTATTTTTGGGAACCAAACAAGAACGTTATAGGAACGTTCCATGTAGGTTATTTTTAGGTTCCATTTTTATAACGTAAGTAGAATGTTCCGGGAATGTCTCCTTAACCTTAAGGGAAAGTTCTAGGAACGTTCTGGGAACGTTCAGTTTTGGTTCCCAGAATGTTCCTAGAACCTAAATTTGTTTGCTGGGAAAGTTAGTCCTCGTTCTACAAGAACAAAAATGATACAGTAGCCTTTCCTGTCATAAACCAGCGCAGTCTCATCCCAATTCGTCATATAACTGACGTTTTGGGACGTCTTTTGACCATTCGTCAATATACGACTATTCAGGGCCCCCTTAAACGTCGGTAGATGACGTTATGGGATCCTAACTCTACCCCATACCTAAACCTAACCCTAAACCCAACTCGTCACCTAACTGACGTTAAAGGTAAAGCGTCAGTTGTATGACGACCCGGGATCGTCATCTATCGACGTTTAAGGGGGCCCTATTTTACCACAAGTTAAATTCTCTCAAACTGAATATTGATTAATAGATTTTAACGCAATTGATGCATTTCTTAGGACCACCAGATGTGGAGCAGGCATGCGAGCCCAGCGTCCGCACGTGGAGTCCGCATAACGGCATGGATCTGCGCATGGTGCCCCCTCCCTGCCCTCTGCAAGGCTGCATGTTACAGCTGGAGTTTGCTCATCCGGTGGTCCCTGACTCGCTCACGGTGTGGGTGACCTTCTCATCCCAAGAGGAAACGGTTCTGCCGCCATCCACAACATCATCTTATTGACTATAAGTGGCAACAACCTGTCTCTGGGTCCCAGCAATTTGTTCTGCGACACACCACTGACCATCAAACTGGATGTGCACGAGAAGGTATACGGAGTGCAGTTTTTCACCATGGAGCAACATTTGGAAATCGATGCTACTCTGCTCACGTCCAAACCTGACTGTCCGCTGTGTCGGGAATGCGAGCCGCTGCGCTATCGGCTCCTACGGCAGCCGCCGTTCATGTACATGCACCCAAGGGCATCGTGCTGAGTGACTCGACGCCGGAAATACGTGGATAGGTGAGTCTTTTGGATTCAATTATGCTGCTCATTTACATTATTGCTGTATCTCTGGTTAATTATATTCTGTCATTACATGATTTTAGGTCTTTGGCTAGCATTGTAGAGACTTTTGTCCTGTCAGACAAAAAGTTATATTGACTTTGGAACTTGTCTTTGATTTGGAACTGTTTTACCATATAACAAAAGTAACGTAATTCAAAGTTGGAGTGTGAAATGTGCCTGGTCAGTATAAGGCACAGCAAATCCCTGCTCAAATATTGCGGTGTGTCTCTGTACTTTTTCAATTCTCCAAAGAAGCCAAGAGAAACAAAGAGAAGGATGCAGCTGCTGGTTGATTTCAGTCCAGCGTCTTGGCTTCAGAATGCCAGTTAACATGCTCTGCCGTCTTGAGGTTGTTCTGGTTCTCGACTGGGCATCTCTGGTTTGGGCAGTATTACACTAATGCTTCCCCATTTAAGGCCAGATACTAGGTCTCTGGTCAGCGTTTCTGTGTTGGCCACTTCTGGATGCATGTGAGCTCGAGGGTTTAGCTTTCCACCCACTGACACTTTCCAGAGTGTTTCCAATAGTTGTGGAAAATGTGCAGTTCCAAGATTTATCTACTACCAGCATTGGTTATCTTTGCACAGACATTTTTTCAGTAACGCTGACCCTTCTGTTTTCTTCTTTTTGTGTAAGTGCAAAATGTTTTCTGCACACCTGCATCCAATTTTACAGTAGAGGAGATCGGGGATGGTTGTAACGTGGGTTCACTGTAGAAATTCAGCACTTTTTCCACCTTAAAGGATTTTTTTTCTTCTCTGCACTGTAGTTGAATAGAGTAGACATGTTTTTGATCTGAGGTAGGTAAGGTTTTGGCTCAAGTAAACTGTGGTCAACTCACAGCTGGGTTTGAGAGTCTGTTTTCTGACGTTGATTCTGAGATCTGAATCAATTATAATCACTTCTTCCGAGTTTGCATGCTGA
Organism: Hybognathus amarus; assembly: GCA_030378365.1. Lineage (NCBI taxonomy): Eukaryota > Metazoa > Chordata > Actinopteri > Cypriniformes > Leuciscidae > Hybognathus > Hybognathus amarus. The sequence continues at coordinate 149,916 of JAQIUQ010003887.1, read as the reverse complement.
ATGCATTCATTACCTCAGCGCTGATCCAAGAGAGATATTGATCTTTGGTAAATATGTTCTGACACCTCTACCTAATTTGGGTGACCCATGTCTCGCTCACTTGGCACTTGTTCGTCAATTTGAATGGAAAGCCTTCAGTTTTGGATGAATGTAATATGGAACGTTCAGAAATATGAGAGTAGGGGTGAAGCTCTGGAATATAGAAGTAAATCACTCTTGGTTTGACCCTGCATGTGTGTGACACTGGCCTTCAGACCCCCTGCCATCTGCTATTCCCCTTCCCTGACCCGGCCCTCTTTGCTCTCACGGCTTCAAAGGGCACCCCTGCTTTGAGCTGACAGGACCCCCCTGCCAATGAGAAAGAGGCCAAGACAACTGGCCAACTCATTCGCTTCAGGGGCCCCAGCCTCCAGGAACCAGGTCCCCCTTGGTCTAAGACTCTCACCTCATGACACGGTTGTGTCAAGTCCACTGGTTATGGCATTCCAGAAGCTCCACCATCCTACCAGTTAATAATGCAATGATTATATTGGTTTGATGTCATGCCCCATAGACTTTAATCTCACTGGGAAATTGCTTTATCCAGCTTACAGGATAAGTACATTTAATAGCAAATTGCATGGACGCCAACTGACATTTCTAGTTTTTAGAAAGCAAGTCAACTCTAGATCCACTTGATCTTTAAAATTAATATTATCCTTTTACTGATTACTCCTGTTCAGCACTTTGGTCAACCATGGGTTGTTTTTATATGTGCTCTACAAATAACATAATGAATCTTTTGGAACACGGTTATTTCATAACCACTGTGTAGGCAACTTTAGTGTTTCCTTGAAGATCGTTATAACTCCTAATTGGTTTTGGACCAAAGCATTCCAATAATTTGGCCTAGATTATACAGTATGTAAACCAGTTGCAAGTTGCATAGGGAATGTGCATGTGCTATACACCGCTGTAGAGCTTTTGACGTCAAAGCCGACCGCAGTAATCCCTGTTTACCAGAAGTCATGTTCCAAAGGAAGATTTGCACTGTGGAAATGTTGGAGTTTTTCTCTAAAGTTGATCTACTTTAAATATGATTGACATAATTTCTAACCAGAACAACTAAGGATAACCCAACTAATGATTTATCTTCATTGGTGCATTCACTTTATTACTGTAGTATTATCATCCCCAACTAAATCCCTAGAAATACAAGGAAAACCAAATCTTCCGTGGTTTGGGAAATACAGTATGACTACATGCGGGGACTGGTAGATTTGTAATTCTTTGAAACATAGATTGTTTAGTGAGAACTCCTGACAGCCCTGGTGAGATGTGGCATCTCATTTAAGACCATCCCAGAAAACAACTAAACTTTGTCCATTTTTTGGCAGAAACCCCTTGTGTTGCTTGCATATGGTGTTTCTCTTTAGGGGGTCTCTTCAATAGCAAGTCTTGATGTGTCTATGTGGAAGGCTTCCAACTAGTATGGAGTCTCTTTTTGATAAAGAAGTTGGCTTTTTAGTAAATGAAGTACTGTCTGAATGGGAAGCTTTCCTAAGCATTCTCTTCCTCTCTCATCTCTCTCTCCCGTCTATAACTTCAACACGGTTCCTATAAGTTAAACACAGAGGTGCAAACAGATGGTGGCATCACACATTTAACCGAGTCTGCGTTTGACCGATGGGCTGCAAGTGCAATTCTGTTGAAATGTTAACTTATTTCATGCCATGTCATCAACATATATTTATGCCATAAGCATATTGGCGGGCCTGCTAATCTGTCTAGAGGGTCTGGCTCACATGACATCATACGACACATCATCAGCTGCACCAGTTCAGAACAGTTGAGAATACAATGATACAATGCATTAATAAGACACAGATGAAGTTCTGTTGAAGGGTGGAGGCTGAGGCATTTCTCTGAGATTTCTTTCTTCAACACCTCAGCACATGTGTAACATAGAAAGTCTAGAGGCAGATGTCTCCTTATGCAATAGAAAGTGGAACCTTGTTAACCATAGTGATCGGCATGTGCACTCAGAAGTGAAAGCAATGATCAATTACATAATGATCTGATAATTTGTTGGCTGAAATTTAAAATGCATTTTCCAGTTAGTCAGAAAGCACTTCAGCACTGCACGTTAACTTTCAATCTGGGTTGAGATCTGGTGACTGTGGGGCCATTTTAGTACAGTGAACTCATTGTCATGTTCAAGAAACCAATTTGAAACGATTTGAGCTCTGTGACATGGTGCATTATCCTGCTGGAAGTAGCCATCAGAGGATGGTGGCCATAAAGGGATGGACATGGTCAGAAACAATGCTCAGGTAGGCCGTGGCATTTAAACGATGCCCAATTGGCACTAAGGGGCCTAAAGTGTGCCAAGAAAACATCCCCCACACCATTACACCACCACAACCAGCCTGCACAGTGGTAACAAGGCATGATGGATCCATGTCTCTGTATTCCCGAACAGTATAACCTACTTATTAAAGTTAAGTGAACTATACTCAAAAACAGTTCATTCAACTTAAAACTTTTAAGTTTGTTCAACGATTTGGCTGTTTTAAGTTCCAGGAACTAAGTAAAATTTGACATCATTTTAAATACCATAGCCTTACTTTTGCCTTTTGGTGGTGGTAATGAGCTTTATTTCGTTCCAATCTGCCAATTCAACAAAGAAGAGTCTCTACACTGGAAAACATTTTAAAGGCTTTTTAAAAGATATTCAAATTTCAATAGTAAAATTACATTAAATTGAGTTTAATGATCCTTACATGTTTTAATTTTATTTATTAAGGATTGTTCAAGTAAATTTGATGGAATTTTACTATTAATTGAAATGCATACACCTTAAAAATGTTTTAAGCATTCTCAATGCACTTTACTTGCTATTTTTAAAACCTACTGTAAAACTCTCCAAAACAGACTAAGTCAACATGACTATCAGGTTCAGTTTATTTCATGTTTTACCAGAGCCCGTCTACGGAGAAGCCTTGGCACTTCCTATTAGCCCCAGTATTATCTTGGTTGCAGTTCCAGTAGAATTCCACTGGAGGTGATCACGGGCGAGAGCAGAATGAATGGGAGTCTATGGGGCTAAACGGCTAAATGTGTCTCTTTCACCTGCTTGTCGTTAAATTAACATAGATTTTATTGTTGATTCCGCAAGTTCAATATAGATTATAGGCCAAAAGTCGAATGAACGAAGTACTTATGTCCTTTTGATTTCTTACAGGTTAGGCCGTTGTTGGCCGGTGTTCTGTCAATTTTTGCTGCCTTGTCGAAAATGCTACCGTAGCGCGAATTGATCACAGAATGCCGATTAAAGTCATATGAAATTTTTATTTTTAAAACGTTGTGAAAAGTAAAAATTATCATAAAATATTCATATTTGACTCAAAGTACACCTTTCCTCATAGTAACTGAAACTTCTGTTATTCTTTTTCAGCTGGCTGACCGTACAAATATTCATATGGTAGTAAGCATTTTTTTAAAGGGAAATTATACATTATAACAGGAAAATGTACCTTTTGTTAAAAAAAAAAAAAAAAAAAAACTGTGAGTCTGCACATGCGCATAACCGGTAAGTAGCAAATCTCGATGGGTAGCATGAATCGCCAGAACATCGGAACACGCTAGCATTCTGCTATTGTGTGACGTCATCACAATTTTGAACAGATTTTTAGAATATATAAGTGAACTTAAAAATGCAATTTTCAGCTGAGTGTATTATCTTAGCCCTCCCTTTTGAATTCAATTTTCAAATTACTTGACAAAAAATTACATCCTTCGAAAAGTGGATTTCTGGGGTGAAACCCCATTGACTCCTATTCATTCTGCACTCAACCGCGAGCGCCCTCGCATGGACAGAGACGTGTTACTGCAGCCAGTCCAGAACCCGGACTCAAATGACTGCAAAATAACAACGGAGTAAAACTGCCTCTTGGTGGCAGTAATGAGCTTTATAGAGTGCCAATCTGCCAACGAAAGAAGTCTCAGTAGGCGTATTTTTTTAAAACATAACATACCAGGTTTAACTATCTAAAATACAACACACTACAAAGAGTCAACATATCATGTCCGTTTATTTCATGTTTTACTCAAATGGCTGTACAAAAATAACAACGGAGTAAAATAATTCCTGTTTTGAAATCGAGCGTCTGAATTTGAACCTTGACCTTGGAAGCCCGCCATGTCATGCAGGAGTTGTTGCCTCAACGTGGTTCATCGTCGTCGTTTCTGTGTTTGCTGCGGTTTGTTTCCTGGCTATAATCTGGTAAGTACTTCTTTACTTTTTTTAAAAATAAAGTTATTCAAGTAATCTGCACCAGAATGTAACCGAAAAGTAATCAACTGAAACTATTTACTTGTGTTTTGCTGATAGACCTGAACGTTACCAAACGATCAGGCACACTTTAGGCCTACATGTTGCGATGTTATTTATGGGATTGATTCAACTAACGGTTAAATTTAACGGGAATGAGTTTATGGATAATAATTAATTTGTGGCACTGTTGGTGATCGCAGTTGCTTGTATTGAAGCTTTATTGGTTACAGAACCTAAATTGAAACAAGATTTAAGATTAAAACTACTTTAATTTAATCTCACTTGTTGTTTTTTAACTAATAATGCTACTTAGAACTAAATTGGCTGTAATCAAAGCCAAATTTTCCAAATTCTGAAATTGTTGTATGATTTTGACATGTCCTTGCCTCACTATTAATTTGTGTTTTTATTTTCTATTCAGGTTCAAACTTCTGAGACCAGAGCATATGTGAGTTCTATTACAATTTGGAATTTAGAGGTGAAAATACTAAAAGTATGCAGCATTTTAAAATCTGATTTTAGAGGTTGGCATAACTCAGGGTTTTCTCATCCCTTGTCGTTTTAATGCTTTGCATTTAAGCAGAGATGTATAGTAACGAAGTAGAACTCCTACTATGTACTATAATGCTGTATCTGTACTCTACTAGAGTATTGTTTTTTTCTCATACTTCTACTTTTACTTCAGTAGATATTTTCGATGAATTTAATACTTTTACTTTGATATTATTTTTAATGTTCTGCTAGTTACTCGTTACAATTATAAAAATTGTCAGAATCATTCAATGCATTCTCATCCTTTAGCGCTATATGACAAAACAGCGAAATACTACGCACATATGGCACCCGTTATCGTTAACATAGTAAGTCAAGTCAAGTCACATTTAATTATATAGCGCTTTTTACAATACAAACTGTGTCAAAGCAGCTTCACAGTGATAACATGAAAGTAGTACAACACAGATCAATAATATTGTTAACTATTTAAATATGTAAATAATAAATAAATAACCCCAACTGAAGCAAGCCAAAAGCAGACAAAGCAAGGCGACAGGTGAAAATACTAAAGTAATTTTCTAACACGCGCTGTGATGGGTACTAGGTTTAGGTGTGGGGTAGTCTCATATTACGCTAAAGCATTTATGACGCCTTGGATTGGCGTGTTATATTAACGATAAAGGTGCCATGTGCGTAGTATAGCGCCGTTTTGCTCAGTGTCACGCTGCGTGATGCTAAGGATGAGAACGGGCTGAATTATCGCTCCAAGTTAGCTTTCATGCTGCCTAAATCACACGGCAGTTTTATAGGGTAATGGTATTGATTGACACACACATTGACAACTAATGCAGGGGTTTTCCTGCAATGACATTTTTTTCAGCGGCCGCAAAGCAAATTTGTATCCTGCCAAAGTGCCTTATTTGATTAATAGTTCAAACTTTTGAGTGCTTCCTTTAATAATTACATAACACAATACTTGTACTATAAACTACTTGCAATACTTAAGTACAAAAAATGTTGAATACTTTAGTACTTTTACTTAAGTGTGGTGCTTAAAAGCACTTCAACTTCTACTCAAGTCACTTTTTTGATAGAGCACTTGTACTTTTAACTCAAGATCCGGGTTTCAGTACTTTATACATCTCTGGATTCAAGTGATGGATTGGAAATTGGGTTCTGTGATTAAGATGGGCAACTATTGCACGAAACTCAGTCAGATCTGGGCTGTGGAAAGGTGGCTGTTAACTTGTGGAAGAGAAGCCAAAATAATCAAAAAAACATCAAAAGAGCTTGTCCAGCTAGGTAAACCACTGAGCAAATTTTACAAAAAGAGAAAGCTGCTGAAAGCTTAGACACTTCAACCATTTTCAATCTTTGTTGCTCCAAGACAGAAAGAAGTATTCGGCTGATGCCCAAAAACTCATGCAAAGTACATTTGCGCTGCATCGCAAACACATTCGTTGAAGATAACCCATCACAACCAGTGAAGGACTTCGTTTGGAAACTCAGGTAATTTTCTCAGTTGCTGTCTGTTAGTTTCCATTTTCTGTGTGTTTGTGTGTGTCTGTTTCTTTTGTTGTGTTGTTTTTAAACTTTTTTTTGTTATTTGTTTGAATGCTTGCTTTCAGATTGCTGGCAGAATTCCACAGAATTATTAAAATCAGCTTGAAAACACGTTCTATTCAGGAAGTGGACAACCTCAACTAATTGCCCGTTAAGCTGCTGAAGCACTGAGAAGCATCTTTCAGTGCTGTTGATCTTGTGGTAATGTTGTTAATTACAGTTATAGTACAAGTTAATTGGTTAATGTGCACAAGTATAGTTTAAAACTAGCCTTTTTTTGCTTCAAATTTCTTCCCTCTTCATCTGTACTTTTCTTTTTTTGTCTTCTCTTTCACCACTAAGACATGTCTTTTTCCAGGATCTCTGATATTGACAATAGAACTGCACAGCTGCACTTCAAGCCCTACCTGTCTACTTGCACAAAGATGACCCTGTTTTTCAAAAATGTAGGTTTTTATACATCTCGTTTGAATTTTAATGTTATTCATCTGATTAGTGCTCATGAGTTCTCAGTGCTTCAGACTGAAGAGGTGGATGAGCCAGACATTGCGATGATTTCAGCTGTAGCTCTTGTCCGCATGGTGAATGGAGACTCGAGCTCAGCTGTTCAGTTTGACCCTGCTGGGATTGCTATTGTGCTGGAAGGTGACATTGTTTTAAGGGACATTTCCAGGTTGGCTAAATGCTTTTCTTTTGATGTTTAATATATGCATTACATCTCAAATATTCCAAGAGAGCTGACACACACATTTAAAGGAGTCGTTCACTTTTAATAAAAACTTTTGCTGATGATTTACTCACCCCATGTCATCCTAAGATGTCCATGTCTTTCTTTCTTCAGTTGAAAAGAAATTAAGGTTTTTGATGAAAACATTCCAGGATTTTTCTCCATATAATGGACTTCAATGGGTCACGGCTTTAGACCGTTTGCGTCCCCATTGAAGTCCATTATATGGAGAAAATCCAGAACGTTTTCATCAAAAACCTTAATTTCTTTTCGACTGAAGAAGAAATACATGGACATCTTGGATGACATGGGGGTGAGTAAATTATCAGAAAACATTTTTTTGTTTGTTTTTTTATAGTGAACTACTCCTTTAACTTTATCCAATAAAATAAGACTCAAAAGCCACTAGCACCCAGATTTTAATTTTTTACTGATTAAGAGATTTTATGGATGCACAAGAGACTGTTTATTGTATTTGATTTCACTTGTGACTAATATTATTAGTCTATTGTAATACTTATCTCAAATTTCGAAATTTTCAAGAACACAATTTGTGTTCACTTCTTATTTACTGGGATTGCATTACTAAAAGATTGCCCAGATCGCTGTTTAAAAAAAATGTTTACTTGTTAAGAGTTTTTCCTGCATCTCTGGATGCACTAGTTTTTTACACCTTATCTGTCCTTTTCATTTGTTGTGACTAATACAGTTACATTCTAATGTATACAGAGGTCTGTTATAATGCTGGCGTGAACGGTGTAAAAACTTCTGAAATGTTTAAATGTATTATTACACTTTCTAAAATGTCTAGATATTGTGACACTTGTTACATTCTCAAAAGGTAATGGCAGTGACGCATGTCAATGGTTTGAATTCCTTTTGCTAAATAAAATGTACTTTAATGTATGGAGTTTGAAATTGTCTTCCTTTCTAATGTTTAAGGAATAAAATTTGCTAATGTTAATTTTGAGGTCATATTTCTTGAAAATTAAGTATTACATTTATTTTAAAATGTAAAACAAATTTGTTATTAATTTCTAATTAATACAAATTAAAATTAAAGTTGATTAAATTAAATAATTTTGAGTGAATCTTCTCTATAGATTTAAGTGTAACTGACTTAAAACAATATATTTTATCAACTTAAAAGTTTTGAGTTAATCTGCTCAATAGATTTAAGTGTAACTAACTTAAAACAATTAATTACATCAACTTTCTTTCCCATTCTGACATTCAGTTTGTAGTTCAGAAGATTGTCTTGACCAGGACCACACCCCTAAATGCATTGAAGCAACTGCCATTGGTTGATTAGATAATTGCATTATAATGAGAAATTGAACAGGTGTTCCTAATAATCCTTTAGGTGAGTGTATGATATAAAGTCGATGTCACACTAATGTGTAATCACACTATTCTCTAATCACATTATAATATTTTTTACAATTAAATAAATAAAAAATATTAATAAAAAGGAATATGAATATGCATATAACAATTGAGTAATAATTAATCAAATTAATTCCTTAAAAGTTAACCATTTACAACAACAACAACCAAAAAAACATAAATTGAAGTCACCATTATGATGATCGGTGTTTGTTTTAAAATGACGGTTTTCTCCTTCAGTGATTCTGCTGTTAACATCAGGTGTCTTCAATGTTGGCAATATAAAATAAAGAGTTCTTCTGACGTCTGTCTGTTAGCGAGATATTTATTTTTTTTTTTGTGTGTAAACTTTACTCAGTTTAAATGGTTAACTTTTAAGGAATTAATTTGATTAATTATTACTCAATTCTAATTTGTTAAATTTAATTAATAGTATTGCTTGTAATCTGTTATCACAATTCTATTGATTAGATAAAGCATATTAATTTTTTACAGTGTGAAGCCTCATTTGAACTTTTAGTCTGGAATAAGGTATATTGTGAAAATGGGTTTGACTGCAAGTTTACAGCAAAAATCAATGTCTCTCCTTAAAGTGAAAATGTTGTGCCATGAAATAAGAATCTCATCCAATTAGCCTGGCATTCAATTACATGCATGCATATATTTACGAAAGTGTTGTTCATATATTACATTTTTATATATAATATAGATTATGTATATATATATATATATATATATATATATATATATATATATATATATATATGTGTGTGTGTGTATATATATATATATATATATATATATATGTGTATATATATATATATATGTATATATATATATATATATATATATATATTGTTCAAAATAAGTTAAAAAAAAGAAAAAAAATAGTAAAAATAGTAAAAAATAAGTCCCTGTTTTAAATCTCTTTCAACGTCCTGCAATCTCAGCTTAATGTGTGTACGTGCCTTTAGATGTGTGTTGTGTAATTTGCTTTTCTCTGGGCAAAGCTTACTTGTGTTATTCTTGTTTAATTTTATGGGACTTTCACAGACGTTTTCCTCTTTTCCAAAACACAGAAAAATTGCAGCCTCTTAAACCTCTTGCCGGTGTCATTCATGTCAAGTGCTAATTTGAATGATTTGTTTAGCCTCTTATTAAACGTTACTGCTTCCCTGCCCATTAGAACAGGCACCTTATAACTCTGCTGACGGCAGCACAAATACACTTGGCCTCACGTGAACCTGCGCCGTTCGTTATAAGTGTAATATCCGTGGCACTCTGGTAATTTGGCAGTGTTGTTTTGTTAATCAGCAGAGATGTGCTTGCGTTTCTCTCAGGGAACGTGTCCAACACAAATGCAAATAATGAAGGCTTTGTGTATTTTCCTCTCGCTCATGTTGGCTCCTTTATTAATGACCTGTGTATGTGTAGGTTTGGAGATGGAAAGCTGAGAGACTTGGTTCCTGTCTAGTAGTTAATGCACATGCTGTTTTGTAGCTTTGTGGGTGGGTTGTAGTTTACATTATTAGTGGATATAAGTGTAGAAAAAAAATGTTTGGGTGTTTTGTGTGTATGGCTTTCTTTGTCTTTCAAGTGGTCGGATTTGTTTAGACTAGAAATTACTCAAAGGAGTTCACTTTTAAAAACACTTTTGCTTATAATGTACTCACCCCATATCATCCAAGATGTCCATGTCTTTCTTTCTTCAGTCGAAAGAAATTAAGGTTTTTGATGAAAACATTCCTGGATTTTCTCCATATAATGGACTTCAATGGGAACCAAACGGTTCAAGGTCCAAAAGACAGTTTCAGTGCAAACTGTTCAAAGGGCTTTAAATGATTCCAGACGATGAATAAGGGTCTTATCAAGCGAAACGATAGCTCATTTAATAAAAAATAACAAAGTTTAAGTTTTATAAGCACAAATGCACGTGTCAGGACTCTCCTGTTCGAAATTGTTTATCAAAATAAACAAACCTTTTTTGTGTCATTTGGTTCATTCAACGAACAAAATGAGCAAGTTGACATTGGAAAAGATTCATTCATTTTGATAAACGAGTTCGAATAAACTTTGAAGCTGCACTGAAACTGTCTTTTGGACCTTGAACCGTTTGGTCCCCATTGAAGTCCATTATATGGAGAAAATCCTGGAATGTTTTCATCAAAAACCTTAATTTCTTTTCGACTGAAGAAAGAAGTGACATGGACATCTTGGATGACATGGGGGTGAGTAAATTATCAGCAAAAGTTTTTTTAAGTGAACTAATCCTTTAAGAGATGCAATAATTATGATCGTTGAGTAAAGTCACAGATGTGTGTATATTTGTTGACTGTTTAACGATGGCTTTGAGTGTTTTGCTGGTTTCGCCCCCAGAACGCCGTGACCCTTTCCTCAAATCCCAGTGCTAACCGAGCAAGTTTTGGTTACATTGTCTCAGCACAACTTCATCCCTCATGACATCCCACATGGTTCAGCTTGAGCATAGATCCACTTTCCTCTTCAGACTGACACAAGATCAGATGTCTCTTATCTCTGATCTCGACCAGCTGATGGTTAAAAGTGCTAGCCCATGTGCTCTGAGTCAGCACTAAACCAGCTCTACAAGTTTTCAGGGTGGAGAATGAGCTAGGTCAGATTGACATAATTCCTGTGGTGTAAACTCTGGTGTCTTAGCATTATAAACCTGACTTTTTCAGGAAGGAATGATCAGAATGCTCAAATTGACCATTGTTAGGAAGTATCTGAGCTATGCTAGAAGCTATTTGCACTTGTATTGTGCATTAGGTGGACAACTTAAAGAAGTAGTTTACAAAAAAAAAGCTTTTGCTGATAATTTACTCACCCCCATGTCATCCAAGATGTCCATGTCTTTCTTTCTTCAGTCGAAAAGAAATTAAGGTTTTTGATGACAATATTCCAGGATTTTCTCGAGAGTTCGCGAACGTGCATCACAGAACAGAGCAAGGCGAGACATTTTGAGCTTATAAAACTTAAACTTTTTTTTTTTTTTTTTTTAAGCGATCGTTTCACTTGATAAGACCCTTATTCATCGTCTGGAATCGTTTAAAGCACTTTGAACAGTTTGCACTGAAAGTGTATTTTGGACCTTGAACCGTTTTGGACCCCATTGAAGTTCATTATATGGAGAAAATCCTGCAATGTTTTCATCAAAAACCTTAATTTCTTATGAAAGAAAGACATGGACATCTTGGATGACATGGGGGTGAGTAAATTATCAGCAAAAGATTTTTTTTTTTAAAGTGAACTACTCCTTTACCAGTGCTTTCGTTGATTTTATTGGCTGCAGGCAGCCTATAGTATTTTGATTTAATTGTTTAATTGTTTGACATTAAATAAGTATTTGACATTAAAAGAAGAATCAGTCCTAGTGGCAAATATTGCCACTCAATGCAAAAGTACATTCCTGACAGATGTGTGATGGTTTTTTGTATTTTTTTCCACAGGGATGTTGAGTATGGGGGTGTGTACACATACCAGGTCCAAACCATCTCCAGTCGGAGCGAGAGTGAGCCGTCACCTCCGTTCACACACCGCCTCGGAGCGCCGTACTGTGGAGACGGTCTCATCCAGAGGTGAGATTTGATGCGTTTCCACATCCTTTGCAGCAGAGCTTCTCAAGCTTAACTAGTCTAACTTTATACTCTTAATTAAAGCGGTCAAGAACTGGCCTTTTAACTAGAGCCAGACCGATATATCGTCATGCCGATTTTTATCGACCGATATTAGGCATTTTCCAAATTATCGGTATCGGCTGTTATAATGGCCGATAAATGAATATTTAAAAAATAAAAATGGACTAAACACGCTTGAACCATGTCATGAGTGTTGGAGTTGTATAGTTTGTCCACCAGAGGGCGCTCTACACTGTCCTTGTTGGCAACACTCGTTGAGTTGGTCACGAGACATACATTGCTTGAATAACAATAAAAAGAACATCCCCATCAGTCGCGGAATAAGTTTGTAATAGTTACGTTACGTTGCTACAGTGTAGTTGGCTGACTGTCCTTTTAACTTTTGACAATGCGACTGAAGTATTTCTTTAATAGCGCGTGACAGTTATAGCAATGAGACTAATCATCTCTCCTTGGCCTGTTATATTGAAAATGTATGTTTTACACTTTGCAGTATGACGCCATCCATTGCTAAATTATGGCTCATCGTAGACTAGCTAATCACAAAGCTAGCTAATGCCACTATCATCAGTCTGTTCTGTTGTGACAATAAAAGAAAAATAACTAACTACATAAATAACTAACGTTAGGGAAATCTGTTAATGTTTTGTTGCGCGTTTCGAAAAAAATAAAATAAATAAAAAATATCGGCCGATATATCGGCATATCGGATTTTAAAACCAAAAAATATTTGTATCGGTATCGGCCTTCAAAATCCTTTATCGGTCGGGTCTCTACTTTTAAATTTTATTATATTGTTGTCTGAGGTCAACTTATGACGTTCGCTTGGTTTTTGCATTTAAAAACATCAAAATGAATAAGTAATAGGCTATTTTATACCCTAGTTATGAGCCTAGCTCAAAAACGCTTGTCTTTTATGGGCGTCTCGCACTGAAGACTATACGCCCACTGCTGTGAGTGGATAACAGTTTTGCATATTATAATGAGTTTCGATACGTAGGACTTCCGGATTCAGTGATCTTTGCGCACTGCCACTTCCGTTGAATCACCGATCTCGCTGGTGAACTGATGACAGTCTAAACGAAGTTTATTTATACGGCATCCCTGGTAAATTAGTCTGATTCACTAAAGTGCCGGCTGCAAACAAACATGCTACCTTGTTTTATTTTAAAGTTTGGAAATTCATCCCGGCGAATCGCTTTAATCCACTTCATCCTAATACTCAATTCAGTCGGGAATCCATGAAAACGTAAGTAGAGTTGGCGTTGTTGGTTAGATTTACAAAGTGGAACAGAGCAGTGACATCTAGCCTTCGTTTCGGCCATTGTTGAACTGCGTCGGAAGTGGACATGCACAAAGTTGACAAATCCCACCCATGAAACCCGGAAGCATGATAATCCCCTCATATGCATTTGTAAAATAACGCAATCAACAACATTTAACAGCATTTAAATCAAAACTGCCTAATACTGAATGAAATGTCAGCCTGGTCTCATTGTTAATACGTAGATATTTTACGTTTTTGCAAAGATAGAAAACGTACTTTTTAGTATTTTTTGATAGATGCTGAAACGTATAATATGGACGTATCTGAAACATTTAAACGTAACATTATTACGTTTTTACAGCTAAAAAACGTAAACTGTATATTCTATATCATACAGATATCTGTATAATTTCCCTTTTTACCATTTTATAGACAATTGTAAGTTTCCTTAACCCTAATCCCAAACCTAAACATACCCATTTTATACATAATATAAAAAAGGATAAAACGGTGTTGGGAAAGGGCAGTTTTATTAACAATATAACGTTAGCATTAAAATCTATTTTGAGCCACCAATCCTACTCCTACCCCTAACAAGTCCTTAAAACTAACACATAACAAACTACAATTATAAAGAAAAACATAACTAACAAACAAGTATAATCACAATAATTTATTTATTGCGAAAATGTCAAAACCGATACCAAAAGCCATTCACATGATGAAGCGTTGCAGTCGCAGTCTTCTCTGGCAGTATTGTAATAGTTTTGTATGAAGTACGGAGCAGAAATGAAATTATAATCAATGAAAATGTTAATCCGAATTTGGTTCGCGCTTCTCCATTTCAAATGATTAACCAATCGTCTCACAGTCCTTCTAAGACTGAAAACTTAATAAGACAGTGGAATGCAATAGAGTCAAAACATAATGCTACGATATTAATATGCATAAATTGTGATACTTACAAATGTGTACGTCGGTGGATTTGTTCATACGTAAATAAATGAAGTTTTTGTGCTGTCAATACGTAAATATTTTACGTTTTAGTACTGTAAATACGTCTGTATTATACGTTTCTGCGCATATAAAATGTAATTATATATACGTATGATAGAACGACACTTTACGTACAAATACACGCGTAATTCTACGAGATCACTGTTGGAAATGTCGACCCAGGACGAGCTACAGGACTGTGAAGCTTTAGAGGTGTCTGATGGACTCGATCTTCTTCATCTGTGTTTCGATCATCGTTCGGTAGTCTTTGAGGAAAAATAAGATTTTCTCAGCATTTTGCTTAAAATGCTTTTTGCTTTTTTTATGAAACGAACCCAAATTCAAGTTTTGATAAAAAAAAAAAACATTAAGCTTGGATACAATTTTTTTTTTTTTTTTTTTGAAAATGATCAAAAATGCCAGTGCTGGCTGACGTTTTTTTTTTTAATTAACATTAAAATGTAATAAAAATGCTGCAAAAATCATCCCCCTCAACTACTATTTTATTTATTAACGTACAGGTCTTGAAAAATCTGGAATCACAAAATGAATTGTGGTTAAATAGAAAACTTATATCAACTCTAGAATACACACTCTTAGAAAAAAGGGTTCTATATATGTAGCATAGGGTTCTTTATCTCAACTGCAAATGACCTTTTATGCAAAAAAATGATGATAATGACAAGAAAGAACACTTTAGGCAACAGATGTTCTTTATAGGCTATTATTCATTCATATATTACATTATTCTGCAACATTTTACAGTTGTAATTAAATTATTGTTTATTAAACTGTTGTAGTAACTTAATATCACATTTTAATCATGCAGATTTTTATAGGATAAAAACTGAAGGGATTAAAAAACTTTAAACCCCAATATCTTAAATTTTGTGATCATTCATACATTGCATTTTAGGGGTTCCAAATACGTAGCGCTTTAGAACCTTTTCTTCTAAGAGTGCATTATTGTATAGTTATTGGATAGTGGATCCTCCGAGTCAAAAAGATTGAGAACTCCTGATTTACAGGATCATCACATTAACCTTGAGGCACAAAAACATTTTAAAGATGTTGAAAACATACTCTCATATATCTACTGCACAAGGAGGTCCATGCTTTTAACAACACAGATTTATATCCACCAAGGGAAATCATCATTATATTCATTATGTATGCATTTGATTTATTCCAGGTCCCAGGGAGAGGAGTGTGATGATATGAACACTATGAATGGAGACGGCTGCTCCGGCCATTGTAAGAAGGAGCCGTTCTTCAACTGTATTGGTAAGTGTGGAGAGAAATGAAGTGCATCAGCATCACGGCCACGGCAAGAGTGTGTCACGCTCTTACACACACACACTCAATGTTGTACGTCGGTTTTGGTCGACGGTTTTACCGTCTCACTCCGGGGGAAAAGCATCTTTGAGAGCAGCACTTTAGCTTATTCACTCCCTCCA
Organism: Hybognathus amarus; assembly: GCA_030378365.1. Taxonomy (NCBI): domain Eukaryota; kingdom Metazoa; phylum Chordata; class Actinopteri; order Cypriniformes; family Leuciscidae; genus Hybognathus; species Hybognathus amarus. The sequence continues at coordinate 134,054 of JAQIUQ010003887.1, read as the reverse complement.
GAGCCAAAGATAGTTTTTATCACTAGCATTATGACATCCTTGTAAAATCTGTAAGACGTTTAATAACACACTAACAGATTTGTGAAGGAAGCCTTGGCACCTTCTGCTGTTCTGTCTTATTAATAATAGAAGGCTTTCCGGTTTCTGTTTTTATGGTCGAGCCCGAGGAAAGGTTACGTCACTGGAAGATAGCAGAAGGGAAATTTAGTTTACTTTTAGACACAAACGCAAAGCCTCTCATAAGTGTACAATAGACAGTAATACATATGGACACATCAATGGACCAGCGCAACAAACACCCCAGCAAACTTGTGGAAGTACTTACTGTATTTCACATGGTTAGTCAATCACAGCAGGGGGTGTTTAATACAGTTAAAATACAGAAATACAGTAAAAGTCTTAAAGGTACAGTACAAAAATGGTCTATTTGATCACAAAGGTTAGAGAGAAGGTGTTTTTATGGCATAATATACCTTCCGGTACCATGTAAAAATAAAAAATAAATAAAATATATATATATATATATATATATATATATATATTTATTTTTTACATATTACACTTTAAGAGCCTTAACTTTACAAAATGATATTACTTGGTGCTATGAAAAAACTTAAATATATTTTTAATAATTTTTCAAAAACATCCTCAACCAAACGGTTGATTTGGCACATAACGGTTAACTGTCACCCTTCTTTTTGCGAATGGACATTACAATGCACTATTAAAACTTGGTTTTAATTCAAGCATGCTTCGGAAAAAAGACCTATGTTTAGTCTTATTTTAAAGAAAACACTGCTGATTATTGCTGAAGTAAAATCACTTAAAAAATAAAAGTATGAAAAAGTTATGGAAGTTTTAAACTAAATATTGTACTAAATATTTTTTTCATTTATATAAAATATGTATTTTACAAAATATTTTTCCTATAAAATTACTATAAAATCAAAGCCGGAAATGTAACCAAGTTATGTTCCAAATTTGAAGTTGATATCACAAAAATTGAAGTTCACATTTTGATTTTGTTTAGGCGTAATACCAAAAATGACATCAATTCCATTGAATTTAATTGTATGCATTCTGCTGCAACAAATTAATAAATGTCTGTCCAAATATCACTTCTGTCACAAAATATGGAAGATTGAGACTTTCTGACAACGTGTTTTGTCAAGACTAGAAAAGGTTTTGATCATAAATTATGATGGGCAATGAAAAAGTATGTGAATGAATTCCGGTACCATTTATTACCATTAAGTGACATCTCAACCATTTGGTAGAGGCCGATATTTAAAAAAATTATGGGATGTGTTGGAAAAAAAAATACCTTTTGTGCTTACTAATGATATAAGAAGATAAGAAATGCAAACAAAAATTTTTCCATTTTTTTTTAAAGAAATTAATTCTTTTATTTAGAAAGCATGCATTAAATTGACCAAAAGTGACTGTAAAGACATGAAAATGTCAAATAAATGTTCTTTAGAATTTTCTAAAATGCATCAGTTTCTGCAAAAATATGAAGCAAACGTTCAGAAATGTTTATTGGGCTGCAAATCAGCATATCATGATTTGAGAAGGATCATGTGACACTGAAGACAGGAGCAATGATGCTGAAAATCAGCTTTGATCACAGGAATAAATTACATTTTAAAATATATTAAATAATATTGCACATTTTTACTGATCTAATAAACATAACCTTGGTGAGCATAAGAGACTTATTTTAAAATACGATTCCTGCTAGTGATATACAAGCACTGTTTTCAGAATATCAGGCATTGCAGGTTTTGTTCTGCGAGTTTATTTCTACATTTGCTGAAGGAGCAACATCTGTGTGGCAGCTTGAAATATTTGTTTTTGTGTGGAACCATCAGGCACCATCATGAATGAAGCGTTTGTCTTTCTGATTGTTTTTTTAGCTGGATTCTGCTGAACCAAAAGATAGTGTTTGGTTTTCCTTATCTCAATATTGTGTTTGAATTAGGTTGTCCAGAGACAGTAAATTGCTCGTCTCATTGTATCTGAGGAATATAATGATATCGCGGGTGGTGTGGCACAGACGTGCATGTGGCCACGTGAACGCTAGGTGTGTGTGTGTGTGTGTGTGTCCCCTCTGCAGCCCCTCGTTTCAACATCAGCAGAGTTGTGCAAAGGGGAGCTCTGGAATTTATGTGAAGGCTCGAGCCAACTTGGCACGGCATGCCTCTGTCCTCCTTGCTGGAAACCCTAACACTGACAGACAGACAGACAGACAGACAGACAGACAGACAGATATACAGTCTGTATCAGTTTATCACTAAATATATGCTCATTATCACTATTTTTTGTCTCAGTCTTATTCTGTACAGAAGTAAATTGTTCTCAATTATGTGCTCAACTGACACTGCTTGTTTAATTGACTAAATTGGTAACACTTTACAGTAAGTTCCCATTGTTTAAAGTGCTCCTAATTCAGGGCTGTCAAACGATTAATCGTACGCATCCAAAATAAAAGTTTGTGTTTACATAATATATGTGGGTGCACTGTGTATATATATATATATATATATATATATATATATATATATATATATACACACACATGCATGTATATTTAAGAAAAAAATATTATTTATATATAAAATATTAAATATACATGTATATATAAAATGTATATAAATCTATATACAGTATATACATGAAAATATTTCTTAAATATATACAAGCTTGTGTGTTTATATATATATATATATATATATACACACATATATATATATATATATATACACATATATATATATACATATATATATATATATATATATATAATGCACCCACATATATTATGTAAACACAAACTTTTATTTTTATATATATATATATAATTATTTTGTATATATATAAATACACCCACATGCATGTATATTTAAGAAAAAAATATTATTTATAAATAAAATGTTTATATATATTATAAATTATATATAAATCTATGTATAGTATATACATGAAAATATTTCTTAAATACATACAATCATGTGTGTGTATTTATATATATACAATATTTAAACAGTGCACCCACATATATTATGTAAACACAAACTTTAATTTTAAATGCGATTAATCGCGATTAATCTGTCAGCTCTACTCCTAATATGCTTTTTTTCAGATAGTACATTTCATGAAGTGTGTAATATAGTTATTTGTGCATGTAAGAGGTCAGATAAATGGAGTTATTGTCTTCAAAAAAGAAGCGATTCTGAACCACAAACACTGTAGTTGTTTGAGGGTCAAAGACTAGAAGAGTTTGTTTTGTGTTGCACATGTGGAGAAGACACTGTTTCAAAAGGATGAGGACTCGAATTGATACAGTAAAACTGTTTGCATGCATCAAAAGCAAAATTCAGATAATAATGGGCGTTTAGTTTCTGACCCACAACTGAAAGGAGCCGACCAATCACATCAGACTGGGCCGTCTGACCAATCAGAGCAGAGCAGGTTCTCAGAAAGGTGGAGTTTAAAGAAACTCGAATCCTGTATCGTAACGTTTCAGACACTGTGAGAAAAGAGCTGATGCTGCAATGTATATTATGAGAAAATTAAAGTGTTGCATGAATTATGCATGTGAATCTACTATAGAAGACTTAGAAGAAAATTAGGAGCCTTTAAAATCGCTTAATAGATGCACTTTGAATTGCAATGAGCAATACAGATTTTAATAATGTATAGAAATTAACATTAATTAATGCTTTAGTGTTGTGTTTGTTCATGTTAACCAATGGAACCTGTGGAGTGTTGCCATTCAATTGTATAAATTAGTTTTAAAATGGTTAAATATTCAGTTTGTTGATAGACTGCCAGACAGACAGAGTAGGAGTGGATGGAGACACAGTGTGGGAGAGAAAATGTGATTGGAGAATGTGAAACGGTGAGAGACGAACAGAGGAGGAATGGGGAAGGAGAGAGGATGAAACACATGAATGAGGAACAGCGGCTCCAGGGCCTGGAAAACTCATCCCAAATATCCCAAAACTCAACAGCTCTCCCGTCTCACTCACGGCCCTGGAAAACCTGATGGATGTGAAACCTGAAGAATGCTGCCTTCGGTGGTAGGAAGGCATGAAGGCACCAATGTTTGCGCAACATCTCGTCTGCCAAGATGCCTTCATCTGCTCTGATTCTGACGGCAGCATAGATCCAAAATTAACACCAGTCAGTGGCAAATCTGAGAAAAAAACTCTAGGAAAAACAAGTCTTTGATGTCCCTAGTGTATATGTGAAGTTTTAGCTCAAAATACCCCACAGATATTTTTATAGCATGTTAAAATGCAAAAACACAATTTTTGCAATTTTAGTGAGTGTCCCTTTAAATGCAAATGAGCTCCCGGCACAGGGGGCGGAGCTTTGTGTCCTTTTACCTCAGGCAGACTTGCACTGAATATTTCAATGTTTATGTTCAAATCATAAATGGAGACACTCAAGAAGGGACATGTAGATGCAACAGGACATTTCTGAAGGGTTAGTTGATGAATTTATGAAGCGGATGTGGAGTTAACTATATCTTCTAGTCATTGATTAGCATGTTTTGTCATGCTAATCTATAAATCGCGTTCCCAGGGTGGTGTTTATGTGCATTTTACGGTTGGTGATGTCCCTGAACTTGGGAGGAATGTCCTGTAGTTGTAGTTCTTAAAAAACTATTTCTTTAAAGCAAATATCTCACTTTGCTTTGAACTTTCAGCATTGTAACTGTGCAGATGTTGTTTATGCTCAAACAGCAACATTACACACTAACTAAAGTTAGAAAAGTGAAATCATAATCAACCACCCCTTTAAATTTTAAGAAGGCAAATCTGACTCTCACTGTTGTAAATTACGTGAGCGGTTCAGATCAGAAATGCAAGCCGCCTGCTAAATAAAACATCTGTTGCCATTCTTTACAGCTCCATGTGCTGACACACACATGTTGAATATTGCTCACATTAAGCCATCAAAGTGAACATTTTAGGAGAAAAATCACATTTTTGAAGTGGGTCCTCTTTCACTTTCTTTTATGATATGATGCTGTGAGTGTAACAAGATGACACTTTATTTCCTAATGTTATCCAGCGATCTTGTGTGTGTCGTCTAAGAAGACAAACAAGGGCATTATAGTTAGCCAAAGCTATAAGGAAGATGGAAACTAGAATAAAATGCATTCTCATGATTACAAAACAAAATAAAATAAACATAGCCATGTAGTTTTACTAAATGACATAGTATATGAAGAGTTCAGATGCAAAAGCCTCTAAATGCCATTTGAAATTTTCTTCTAAAATGATCATTTTTATTAAGCTTGTATATTTAAGTTCAGTAATTTCACGTAAATGGCAATGAAGATTACCTATTAATTGTAATTTAAGTAAAATTACTGAACTTAAATATACAAGCTTGATACAAATTTTCATTTTAGAAGAAAATTTCAAATGGCATTTAGAGGCTTTTGCATCTGAACTCTTATGATAAATTAAACTTTTTTTATTAAACATGATATTATAGTAAAACTACAGTTGGGTACAGAATTCACAGGATTTACAATTGTTGCCCCTTCACTCTAAAAATACTGTTATTTTTACCCAATTTTGGGTCAAATATGGACAAACCCAGCTGTTGGGTTAAATATATAAATTGAGTTTGTCCATATTTGACCCAAAATTGGGTTAAAACAACCCAGCATTTTTTTTAGAGTGTTCTATATACAGTTTTTTTGTAATTACTTAGTATATTTAGTGTGTATTTGATGCACCATGACTTGTCTTTCTGAAACATGAATATGCACACGTGTTTGTGTTTGTGTGTGTGTGCAGATGAGCCGAGCATGTGCTACTATTACGACGGTGACGGCGTGTGTGAAGACTTCGAGCGGGAGACAGGAGTGAAGGACTGTGGCTTGTATACGCCGAATGGTTTTCTGGACCAGTGGGCCACCACAGTGGAAGTGTCCCATGAAGATCGCCTGTACTGCCCAGCCGACGTGGCCGCAGGATATCCCGCCATCACCAAGGTTTGTGTCCACCGATTCCAGCCTTAAAGGAGAACTCCGGTCAATTATAACATTGAGCTCATTTTTTTGTACATTTGGTTATCCTCTTTTAAAATTCACACCCTGTTGACTTCAATGGGGCATGTTTAAACCTGCTTTAGCCTCTTAACATCCTTGATTTGTCATCTACGAGTGCACTGCCATGTGAGTCAAAGATTTTTATTAATGGGTGATTCTTCAACTATGGTACTCTTTGAGCTAGACAGTTTCAGAACATAAAAACATTTCTATAAACATTTTTTAGTATCAGTTGGTTTCTCAATCTGTTTAGAAACCATCCCTTAGTTGGGTGCAATGATATGTATTGAATAATATATATATATATATATATATATATATATATCATATATATATATATATATATATATATATATATATATATATATATATATATATATATATATATATTTATATATATATAGAAGAAAGGGGGATAATGTCATTTCCGTTCACAGTCATTTCCGCTATATATCATTTCCACTACATGTGTTCATTGTGGTGGAAAAGATAGGTATGTGGTGGAAATGACATTGTTCATGCTGAAACTAGCTAATTATTTTGGGCTATAATAATAAAACGTTAATGTCAAAAACAAAACAACATACAATTAATTAATTTATAGGTAGTAAGATAATATTTATATATATATATATATATATGATAAAATATATGTATGGTAAATAAGAGAACTATGGGCTCTTTTTAGGCATGTCATATATAAAATGCCTATATATATATATATATATATATATGATATATATGAATAAGAAAACACCCAAGTTCTCTTATTTACCAACAATATTTTATCAATAATAAATAATAAAATATTTCTTACTACCTTAAATTAATTAATTGTATGTTGTTTTGTTTTTACATTAATGTTTTATTATTATAGCCCAAAATAATTGCTGTTTAGCACTAACAATGTCATTTCCACCACAACCTGTCTTTACCACCACAATGAACACTGTGGTGGAAATGACTGTGGCGGAAATGACATTCTCCCCTTTTCTTCTAAAATATCATGCTATGTTAGCCTGTTAATATTAGTTTTACAGTTAGCATTTAATATACACAAATTACACATTATTAAATTAATTTTATCCAGTTATTTTTACGTCCATGTGAAATATGAGCCGTTTGGAAATGACGGCCAATAAACATATTCTCAGTTTTAGTCATATTTACCTTGATTTTTCTTCTTTTCATTACCCCTAAAGAGGTCAACCTTTCACCCAGTCATGTGTTCACTGTGGAGTTTCTATTGCTATGGTTACTAAGTATTCAAACCTAAAACAATGATCCCAGGATTCTATTTTGTACAGTGTGGCGGAAATGACAGTGAACCCAAGGGACAAGGGTTCTACTTATGAAAAATATATGAAAATGTGAATAAATATTGCAATATATAATATGTATAATTGAAATAGACATTATTTTATAATTTGTACTTAAAATCTACATTATTTAAATATTTAATTTAGAATTAAGCGAGGTTGAAGGTACAAAGTCTGGCTTAGGGACAGGGGAAAACAGTAAAAATCATGCATAAAGGCCTCATATTATATAATAAAAAGAGTGATTGAACCATGATAAATTTATTATAAGTTACCCTTAGGGTGAAGTAAGTCTGACAAAACAAAAATAAGGAATGTTTTTTAGATTTTATAATTTTATCCAGGGACAAGAAAAGTACCGTTAAAGAATCACCCTAATATCTTTCACATCTACTGCAGTCAGATTGACCGTGGTCACTCTTAATGACGCGACTCACATGGCTGTGCACTTGTAATGACAAATCAAGGATGTTAAGAGGCTAAAAGCAGGTTTAGAGCTTGCCCCGTTGAAGTCAACAGTTTAGAAACACCGACTTTTGTCGTTTTTGTCTGAACTGACAGCACTCCAAATGTACAAAAAAATGGTAGTGTTAAGAGTTTATGAGGAGGCCAGTCATGTGACACTGCCACCTGTGCATTACATCACTGTGCGTTTGAATTGCTCTACTTTGCATTGCCAGCGTTTGCTCAAATGAACAATTCTCATCAACACTGAATGGTCGATTTGTTGTTATAAATTGGGGTCAGTTTGAATTCTCTTTAAATGCTTTGAACATTCATGCACAGTCTTTTCACCTGCTATCTGATGCATGGCACTCACAAAAAAGCAAAAGTAAATGATAACACCCAAAACCCAAAACCAGCACCATAAATTTGTTCTTATATGCTATAATGCATAAATGTATTAAATACAGTATATTATGTAAAAAATGGTCTAGTTCTAAAATGATTCTAGATTGGACATAAAAAATGACAAATTTTTTTCTTTAAATCAAAAAGTTTACTTGACTTTTATGCAACATATTATACATTTTTCAAATGTGTTTTTGTTGAGCATCAAATACGATCCATCAGGCTTTTGGGAGCGTGTCATCTCTTAATCATCATTGCATTGCATTATATGTTTTGCCCTCCCACAATAAAAACTAAACAGAATTGATCATAAAACTAAGCATTGAAACATCATCTTGCTGTTTATTTTTTGATTGCGGATGGCATATAATGCAATGCAATGCAATGATGATTAAGAGATGAACAAATAAACCTCCCTCAAATGCCTGATGCATCATATTTAATACTAAACTTGCATAAAAAAATGATGTATGAACAGTTAAGTAAACAATGTGGTAGATTGTGAGCTGTTTTTTCTGCAAAATTTACAAAAGATGCTCCTTTTCATGTAAGAACATTGACTTGCCACATACTTGCCCCAGTTCCAACCGTAAGACTTATAGATATAATCTCCAAAGCTGAGTGGACCGTAAAGATGTCTGCGAAATTACACGCCGACCTTGCCGTCATACCGCCCTTGTGCACAATGTTCCCGGCCGGTTTCCTTCCTAGAACACACTGTGTAAAGTTTTGTGTTGTTTCGCTTTCTTCGGCTGGTTGTTGCGTCCTATCCTTCAGAAGGGTTTGGACATGTCCCGTATACCTTCAAGTGCCCGTTCACCCCTGTAGGGACAGGAGTCGTAGCCCATAGGGATCTGCTGGGATGTTTTCAAAGACGAGTGCAGAAGGGGAGGAAGAGTCTGTGTCTATTTGCCAGGAAGAATAAACCAATCTTTAGGTCACTTTCATTCACTGAGAGCCACATCTAGACTTACACACTGTAATGTCTCTGCTCCCCACCTGACATTTTAAGTAAGAGAACACAACGTCTTTTCTTTCTGTGTGGCCTGGACGAGATGCTCTAGATTTAGGTCATATACAGTAACACTAGCCCATTTTCATCCATTTGAACTCTAATTAACATTTAATACCAATTAATCACAGAGATTCCAGTGGATAGTCAGTGATCTGTCCTCTACATTACGATCGTAAATTATGAGTGGCTTGACAAACTACAGTTTCACACTGTTCATGACCCCTGGATTAACAATTACTCTTCGAATATTCATAATCTGTAAGTTTGTAAATATTTTATTTCGGACAATATTTCCTGAGAAGACTTTTTGGACAATAGCTGTAATTATTTCAATAACTCCAATTGGCATATTTTGCATTGTAAAGCAATATTTAAAAATGGAGAATATGCATGTATAGACATTTTTATATTAATATATACTGTATATCTTTAAACCATGTCAAATTAGCCATGTTATCTCCATGAATGAAAATTAGAAATATGGGTCTTTTATAAAGTGAATTTTACATAGAATGCCATTTTTTTGTAAAAAGCCTATTTAAAAAATATTTATTTATTTATTTATAGAAATTTAAAAATATATCAAAAATACTCCAAAAATGGCATACATTTTGAGTAAAAACATTAATAAACTGAGAAAAATAAACTTTCTTTTATAAAGTGAATTTTAGCCTATATACAATGTCATTTTTTTTGTAAAAAGCCTATTTAAATAAATATTTATTTATTTATAGAAATTTAAAAGATATCAAAAATACTCCAAAAACTTGCACAAATGTTGAGTAAAAACATTAATACACAGAGAAAAATTTACATTTGTAAAAAAAAAAATATATATATATATATGACACAAATAACACAAGGGTTAATATACCAATATTAGATGTGTTAACACCAAAAAGCCCATTTTTAGGCTATAAAACTATATAACTAAATAAAAATGCATCATTGTAGTATCTCAATATTGTCATGATTCCTGTCTTGTGTTCTCCTTGTCTTGTGTGGACTTGTTTTGTAGTCCTTTGTAGTTTTTCTTGTTTATTAGTCTCTCCAGGTGTTTCTCATTAGCCCCGCCCCTTGTTATTTTGTTTAGCTTGTTTGCCTGTGTATTTAAACCTCTGTGCTTCAGTTGTTTGTCGTCGTTGTTTCCTGATGTCAAGTTCGGTGTGCCGTTGGTTTTCCTGGATTACCTGATTGTTTTATTGAAGTAGTGCTTGCATGTGGATCTCTCTCCGCTTCGTCCTTGCCTCATTGTTACAAGCATCTTTGTTTACCGTCACTCTTGACAAGTTCAGATTTCTAAACACATGCACATTAAGAGATTAACAATGCGTTCATTTGATTTTTATTCAACGTTTTTTCCATGTATTATTCATTTTGATGGCATTATTCTGTGTCATTCTGAATAGGGTATTCAGCTACGTGCACATCCCTATTTTGCATACTAATATAATCCAATCAGACCAATCAGTTAATCGCGTTATCAACGGCATCAATTTTTTATTTTTCAATTAACAGTCTTTTTGGCCTAGCAAACTTTGTAGTTTTCTTTCACATGCTTTTGCGGTGTGCGCGATGCTGCACTATATGAAACCCATTCATTTCGATGGCTTGTTTTGACGTTTTGTTGCTTCGTCGACCAAAGCGCAAGCGGATCTAGCTAGACCGTAAACAAAACAACAGGCACGACGCGCACACTCGTTTGGGCTTGCGAGCTGGCCAATAGAATAGATAAAAATGTGTGATTAATTGCGATTAATCGCAAGTCAACTATGACAGTAATGCGATTAATCACGATTAAATATTTGAATTGTTTGAAAGCACTAAATAGAATGCATGCATGTGTGCTGCACGTATTTCATCACCACAATGACGTAAAACGACTATACTTTGGCAAGTGCTTGCAGTTGCTTTATATATAGACCATGGTTTCATAAATACAACAGTGTGTGTTTGAAAGCATAGGAAGAAAGTCTTCGTGTTGTTACACTAGCTAATCGAGCATCTGCAGAATTATTTAAATAATGACCTGCTCCTAATTTTTCCTGTCTCCTGGGCAAACTGCTACCGGGATCATTTGAGGTACTTCTTACACCTGGCCAAGCACAAATGGGAGTCCGCTGTAATAATGCTTGAACAGAACATCTTGTTCATGTAGTGGCACCATTAGGTTTCTGCTTTTAGCTGACTGCTGGTCCGGAGGGAATTCACCAGTTAACAGTAAGTAAGCACATGTTAGCATAGCGAGGTCACATAATGCATCCAGCTGATCCCTAAGGCGCCCATGTTCCTCAACGAGCGCTGACGCAAACTCCATTGCCCTGGAGGCGTAATGACGGCATACAGGAGAGCATTGTGCTCCCGGAGTCTGCGTGTGAACAGACTCGACCGCAAAACGCTGGCAAGGTCTTGAAAGGTGGGAGGGTCAGATGAGTCACGCCCATTTCTTGTTGGGTCGCTAATCGTCTTAGCAATGCGGCAAGATAACTTTGTGCAGTCGTCTCTGTGCAACTAAAAAAAAGGCACCATTGATTCCTGTAGCTCAACCAGTAGAGCATGGCGCTGGGAATGCCAAGGTCATCGGTTCGATTCCCAGGGAATGCATGTAATGATAGAATGCATGCGTTAAACGTGACGGATAAAAGTGTGTGCCAGATGCTTTGCCATATACTTCTCTTGCTTCAATTATTCCAGATGGTTTCCCCATTAAAGACTGGACTTTAAAAAGGCAACCTCCATTTACACTGCTGGCTGTTAACATGTCAGGGTTTTGGGAAGCCTGTTGAACTAGGGCTGTTTATGTGATGTGGAGTTAGCTCTTGGGAAGCCATTGGCCAACCACACATTTTCCTTGTTTGCCCACAGAGGCAAGAGCCAATGCTTCAGGCCTGACACCCTAGACGAAGCCATACCCGGCGCAGTCCCAGTCCCAGTTATGAGATCAGGGCTGTCATAAACCATCTGGGAGAAGTGGATATGGCTGAGGTTGAAATCCCAACACATTTCCCTTGTTCTGTGAGCAGATTTTTGAGCCTTGCTGCATGGCCAACAAAGGATGTTACCTCACATGGCGAATGTTGCGCAGGGTTCCCTCATGTTGGGATGGTGGTTTGAACCTCACAAAGGTCTCTCAATAAATAGCTTGCAGATGTTAATTGGCTAGTTGGCAAAGCCTCGTCTTATTTGTCCCAATTTTGCTGGAAAAACAAGTTCAAGTTTATCCAATGTGGGCAGGGAAAATAAACAAGCAAATATGCAAATAGATTCCAAATAAGAAACATTCATTTTCCTTGAAATGGTTTGTGTGTGTGCAGAGGAAAGTTCTTTAGCAATAGTAGAGTTGAGGAAAACAAAGACAAATCGCCTCTAAATGTTCACAGCGACTCAAGAACCCAAAAGTCTTGCACTCATCACCTTGCAGCAGATCGAGAGAAATGCTTCTCCTTTGAGGGATCTTGCAAAAGAAATTATTTTTCTCTCAAAAATGCATTTTTGCTCAAAAAAATGACACCTAATAACAAAAAAACAACAACAAAAAAACAAAAAACAACCCCCCCCCCCCAAAAAACAGTTTCTGATTCATTTAAGCTGCACTGTTAAAGCGGGAATTCACCACTGGCAAGATGAGCTAGAGAAAACAAAAAAATGGCTGTGTTGTTAATTTTTTGCCACCAACTTCAACAGCCATTCTGCACTTTTGATTTTGGAAACGACTCTTTGTTCATCTGACTTGTCCATTGGCGGGAATACAAAAAATGCAGAAATTCGATCTGCAGTTTTAGCAAAAGATGTCAAAAGTCCAGTGGATGACACAGAATTATGCATTTCGTGTCATCTGATGGACTTGCTGGCAAATACTGTAAATGGGAATATCAATACATAGCAACAAAGAACAAGCGTGCATGTTGTTCATTTATAAATAGTACCGACAGTGTAAAAATACAAAGCTGGTTGCAAATCTGCAAACTAATCCTTTAGTCAAGTGATCCGGGGGCTGATTTGTTGCCAACCCGCACACTGTTTTTGTTGCATCGAGAAGCATGGGTTCCTCTGAGAATTGAGGTTTGCGGTGTCTGAGCACTTTGTTTTACCTTTGCAGAGGACACCTGTTGGATATCCACATCCACGTTTCTGAAGGATTGTTGAAAACATGCTCTCTTTTTGTGCTTGCAAACATGGACACTGGTGACCTTTGACAGGCCTGAATCATTGGCTTAGTTCACATTAGGGGTGGAAGATCATTACAATCTTATAACAAACAATCACAATCCACGATCTGAATCACGATTTTGCCAATTTTGAGATTTTGAGTACTATTGAGAATGATAGCCTATGGACTTTGACTATATAATTTGCAAAATTTACAATTTACTTCCACAAGTTGTCAAAATAGTCATTAAATATACATTGATTCTTATTAAAATACTAAAGTTGTTCAGTCAAGAGCAGTGAGTGATTTTGTCTTCGTGTTTTATTTAACATTAATGACACAGACTGCAGCCGGTATTTGCATTAGGCTTTAGTAAATACTTGCCAAGACAGATATTTTGACATATTTCTGCATATTTGTTCATTAGGCATCCTGAAACCCCTAGTGTACTTTGCGCTTCTGTGTTCTGATCAGTCTCTTTTGCAGTATGCTTTTGAGTACACTTTAAAGCATGTCCCGCAGTTGGCTTTATGCACAGCTGCACTACTTCCTGGACTTAAGCCAGCTCCTTGTTTCCTGTCTGCCATTATTGGACAAATTGATTAATTCAGGTGTGCCTGACCTCAGTAGTCACGGCAACAATAATCAGACACACCTGAATTAATCAAGTTTGGAAAATTACAATCGTAATTTATCTCATTTTACGGAAGACAGCTTCCAGAATCTCCACGAATTCAACACCGGATTCAACAAGAAACTGTTACTAAAACATGAAGCAGATCCAACTTTAAAACCAGAGGCAGCAGTTGTTGGGCCACAACCTGTAAGTAGGCTAAGACTTCATCATTTTAAATGTATTTGCATGTATAATTTCAGACCTAATGTTTTAGTTTTATCAAATGCCAGCGCTGCTCTTTATAGCCACTTAGATATGCTATTTCGTGTCTACCACAAACGCTTACAAATATTTTGGACCTGAATTTGTATATGTACTAACGTTGTAAATGTATTTTTCATGTATATACTTTATGACATTATTTTTCAATTTGATCAAGAACGTAAACCAATGCCAACGCTGTTTGTGTATATACTAGCCAGTCAGTTCGATGCTATTTTGTGTAAAACAAACGTGTATAAAGTAAAAAAAAAATAGGCAAATTACCATTTAGAATCGTTTAGTAAGAGCCGTGTGTGGTGAGGTTCTGCTTGCCTCTCTTCATTGCCGCTTTCTGAACACACATGCAACTCTTGCCCGTAACGGTAATGGGCGTGAAGTTTCCAGACAATGTGCACTACACTTTAGCCAATCACAACACACCGGCCCAAACTAACCAATCTGAGCCTACTACCTGTTTCTGAGGGAGTGGTTTCATAGAATCAGGATGTAAACTGGTTGTTCAAATGACAGAGAACGCGGCTTACAATAAAGGTGAAATTTATGAAAAATAAGACTTTTTTAAAAAGTTGATGTTATATTGCACCCCATAAACACAATCATGCAAAGCAAAAAGCAGTAAACCACCCCTTTAAGTTTAGGCATTTAAAGAGGGGAGAAAGCACACTGCTCGAAAAGGAAAGAAACACCATTCGGTACAATGATCATTTTATCTTGATTATCATGCTTTCATAATCGTTGGAAGCCGGAAATCGAAAACCAAAATTTGATTCATCCCACTGTTAAATAGTTTTTCAGATCACATATACACTCTTTCATGCATGTGTCTTTCATGCGTCATATACCATCACACATGAAAGACACATGATATAATTTGACCATCCAGTAGGCAGTCATTGCTGTAGTGTAGCTTTAATATGAGGACATAAAAGATCACAATCTCTGTGATTCACCAAAAAAAGTAGATTGTGGACGTCTGTACAAGATTCAGATCACGGCATAAAATCGTTAAATTGCTCAGCCCTAGTTCACGTTCATGCAATTTTTATTTTTTTATATTTTGCTTGCTGTCCATGATGGAGGGTTCAAGCTCAAGACTTCTAAAGTAACCCATGCACTCTCAGAAAAAAGGTACAAAAGCTGTCACTGGGGCGGTACCTTTTCAAAAGTACCTAAAGGGTGCATATTGGTACCTAAATTGTACATATTAGCACCTAAAATGTACATAATAGCACCTAAAATGTACATATTAGCACCTAAATGTCCATATTAGCACCTAAAATGTACATATTAGCACCTAAAATGTACATAATAGTCACCTAAAATGTACTTATTAGCTTCTAAAATGTACACATTAGCAACTAAATGTCCATATTAGCACCTAAAATTTACATATTGGCACCTAAACGTACATATTAGCACCTAAATGTCCATATTAGCACCTAAAATTTACATAATAGCACCTAAATGGGTTACACTTTATTTCGGTAGTCACTTTAGACATTATACTATCTATAAGTAAATGTTCAACTACATGTCAACTAAGTGTCATTCCATATTAGCACCTAAAATGTCCATATTAGCACCTAAAATGTACATAATAGCACCTAAAATGTACACTGAAAAAAATATTTTTTGGTAAGGTAAATAATACTGAAAAAAACCCAATGTAATTTACAAGAAAAGTTAGTTCAGCCAAGAATAAAAAATACTAAGTAAATTCCATATCAGTACTTAGTTCAAGCGAGTAGAAATGAAAGCATAAATATGAACTCAAGTGGTAAAAAGTAAAATAAAGTAAAAATTACTCAACTTCTTCTGATACTGGGGTTCCCATCATGCACTGGAACTTGAATAATTAATGAGGTTCATTTTTCACTGGTTTCCAGCTGTATTTACACTGTTTTATCATTGCTTTTGTTGTCAGGATTAGTAACTTGCCATTTTGTGACATTTTGAGGAAATTTTCTGCTCAAAATGACACATTCAAACACAAAAACGATCTATCAAATGTTACCGTCATTGTGTATTGTCTATCAAGTATTGAGGTCTTTGCATTTCACATCATGCTTAGCATCGGACATGATGAAGTATAAATTACTTAGATACGTGAAGTAAAACACATACTATAAATGACTGGTATAATTCAATAAAATTGTTTGAGTGAAATGTAATTCAAAGGAAATTACAACTAAATTGATATTAATCAACCATTTACTAGCCAAGTTACTTATTTTCTTTGTTACTTTCACTTAACTAAAGTAAAGTTTACTTAATTCCATATTCCAAGTAAATTTTAACTTGATTTTCCTGAGTGGAAAAAGTTGCCTAAGCTTTTTTCAAGTAAATCCTACTCACTTTTTTTTCAGTGTACATAATAGCACCTAAATCTCCATATTAGCACCTAAAATGTCCATAATAGCACCTAAAATGTACATATTAGCACCTTAAATGTACATATTAGCACCTAAATATCCATATTAGCACCTACAATGTACATATTAGCACCTAAATGTCCATATTAGCACTTACAATGTACATATTAGCA
The DNA here is from genome assembly GCA_030378365.1 of Hybognathus amarus. Taxonomy (NCBI): domain Eukaryota; kingdom Metazoa; phylum Chordata; class Actinopteri; order Cypriniformes; family Leuciscidae; genus Hybognathus; species Hybognathus amarus. The sequence continues at coordinate 117,202 of JAQIUQ010003887.1, read as the reverse complement.
CCTAAAATGTCTATATTAGCACCTAAAATGTACATAATAGCACCTAAAATGTACATAATAGCATCTAAATATCCATATACGCACCTAAAATGTCCATATTAGCACCTAAATTTTACATAATAGCACCTAAATGGGTTACACTTTATTTTGATAGTCACTTTAGACATTACACTATCTATAAGTAAATGTTAAACTACATGTCAACTAAGTGTCATTCCATATTAGCACCTAAAATGTACATATTAGCACCTAAATGTCCAAATTAGCACCTAAAATGTACATATTAGCACCTAAATGTCCATATTAGCACCTAAAATGTACATATTATCACCTTAATGTCCATATTAGCACCTAAAATGTACATAATAGCACCTAAAATGTCCATATTAGCACCTAGAATGTACATATTAGCACCTTAAATGTACATATTAGCACCTAAAATGTCCATATTAGCACCTGAATGTCCATATTAGCACCTACAATGTACATATTAGCACCTACATGTCTATATTAGCACCTAAAATATACATAATAGCACCTAAAATGTACATAATAGCATCTAAATATCCATATAGCACCTAAAATGTCCATATTAGCACCTAAAATGTACATATTAGTACCTAAAATGGACAAAAGTTTTCCCTTTTGAAAAGGTACAGCCTCAGTGACGGCTTTTGTACCTTTTTTTCTGAGAGTGTAGGACTTCCTTGATTGTTTTTTGTGGCAACCAGCCAAGGAGGTGGAGTTGTGGTGGCGGAGGGATGCCGGAAGTATAAGCAGCGGCTTAAATGCTTGTTCAATCACTGATTAATCAGACTGCATAATGTCCCTCCCGAAAGTTTGTTAGGAATCCAGTGAGTCCATATGGAGCCTTTCAACGTCCACTAGAACCTGACAGCGTAGCCTTAACTCGAACTTTTGCCGAGGTTTGCCCGTGCAGTCTGAGGAGAGACGGCCTCCCCCTGTGGCTCCCAATGATTCTTCTCCGTTTCCCTTTTATCTTAAGTGGTGATTTACAAACAAAATCTTGGGGTTTGGCTGTGGTTCTGTGTATATGTGTCTAGTAAGGTGGTGGTAGGGGAAACTACACAGCTGGTACACATTAGCTCTTGGACACAATTATCAAACCATCCCAGGCTTACTTTGTTTTCAGGAGTGAGCGCTTGAGGTTGTTTGCTTGTAGTTAAATTCACATTGAAACTAGTTGCTGGGTAATAAGTGCAGTTTTTCCGCACGTCGCCTGCTCTGTGAGTGATCAGAGTGTGGGACGTGGTCACAAACACATCCGCGATTACATCACAGGCCCGAAAAACCGCACCGGTTGAACTTTGCAGCTGTCAGTGATCCACCTTTCTGACAGGGCCAGCCTCAATGCACAAAAGATCTCAATTAAGCTTTTTCTTCAGATCGGTTTTCCTCCACCGGCTCCGAGCAATGAGTGTTGATTTTTCCAGCTCCTTTTATAATTTACAGCCTGTCCTCACATTCCAGTAACCTGTGGTTTGAGTCAATAAGTTGTAGATCATTTGTTTTATTGGTTTATTTAGCCCCTCATGCTGGGCCATTGGTGGGCCTTTCCTGGCGGTGGTGTAGTGGTTTTACAGTGATGTCACAGGCCTGCTATGCATCCACAGGGAGACTTCCACCACCCACTGATAGGTAGCATTACTGCAATGATCTCATCAAATCAATGATAACTACACGTTAGGAGCCCAGCCAGTCTAAAGTGTTATATCTTCCCTTGTGAAAAACAAGAAAACTTAAGAATAGACTTAAGTGTGAACGGAATGCAATGTTAATTGCAATTAAAGGAAAATGCATTACAGTTAAAATTTTATATTTATAATTAGTCAATAATTAGGATTAATCTTTATAACCGCTACCAATACCAAAATACCTAATATATTAAACCGATATTTATTTATTGTTTTATTTCTGTTTTTGACAATTAATACAACAGCACTGAATCTGAACAAACTGTTTAAATAAAATAAATAAATAATAAAAAAACAATACCTGATAATGGTTAAATGCTTAAATATTGGGAAACATATAGATAAAACCGATTATCGGTTGATCTCTAGTAATTATTCATATAACTACACGTTATGAGCCTAGAAGCCAGTCTAAAGTGTTGCATCTTCCCTTGTGAAAAACAAGAACACTTAAGCATAGACTTAAGTGCGAACTGAATGCAATGTTAATTGCAATTAAATGAAAATGTATTACAGTTAAAATTTCTATTAAAATGCAATCTGCCAAACTTTAGAGCGCTTTTGCACACACTTCAGTTGCCGAATGCTCCAACAAGCATTTATGGTAAACTAAAACATACTTTACTGTCATTCCTATTGAAACTGTTATGTCTATGCTTTTTAAAAAGTGTGTTAAAGAAACATTGGAACAACACTTAAGTGGCTTTTTATTAGATTAATATTGGGTTCACCTTTATTATAGGTGTCATTAACTACTATATACTTGTTTTGTACAAGCTACTTATTGTGTTGATGTATTGCAAAACACTTTTCCTGGGATACTGGTAAGGATAGGGCAGGTTTAGGGATTGGTCAATTATTAGGATTTTTTATTTTTTTTATAACCAATACCAATACCAAAATACCTAATATATTAAACCGATATTTATTTATTGTTTTATTTCTGTTTTTGACAATTAATACAACAGCACTGAACTGAACAAACTGTTTAAATAAAATAAATAAATAATAAAAAAACAATACCTGATAATGGTTAAATGCTTAAATATTGGGAAACATATAGGTAAAACCGATTATCGGTTGATCTCTTGTAATTATTCATATAACTACACGTTATGAGCCTAGAAGCCAGTCTAAAGTGTTGCATCTTCCCTTGTGAAAAACAAGAACACTTAAGCATAGACTTAAGTGCGAAATGAATGCAATGTTAATTGCAATTAAATGAAAATGTATTGCAGTTAAAATTTATATTAAAATGCAATCTGCCAAACTTTAGAGCGCTTTTGCACACACTTCAGTTGCCGAATGTTCCAACAAGCATTTATGGTAAACTAAAACATACTTTACTGTCATTCCTATTGAAACTGTTATGTCATGTATTTAAGTACATTTTCAGTTATACATTTATAAATATTGACATTTAATTTTAAGTGCATTTAAATTATTTTAGCTTTAAATGTAAAATTGAGTAACATTCCACTGAACTTTACCTGTGATTTAGTATATTGGTCAACACTTGTGTACTTGTTTGGCAAAACATTATTAAGACATAAGGATTTAAAATATTCTTTTAAATTAACATTATTATAGTGCTTATTATTATAGTGCTTTTTAAAAGTGTGTTAAGAAACATTGGAACAACACTTAAGTGGCTTTTTATTTCAGATTAATATTGGGTTCACCTTTATTATAGGTGTCATTAACTACTATATACTTGTTTTGTACAATCTACTTATTGTGTTGATGTATTGCAAAACACTTTTCCGGGGATACTGGTAAGGATAGGGCAGGTTTAGGGATTGGTTAATTATTAGGATTTTTTATTTTTTTTATAACCGATACCAATACCAAAATACCTAGTATATTAAACCGATATTTATTTATTGTTTTATTTCTGTTTTTGACAATTAATACAACAGCACTGAACTGAACAAACTGTTTAAATAAAATAAATAAATAATAAAAAACAATACCTGATTATGGTTAAATTCTTAAATATCGGGAAACATATAAATAAAACCGATTATCGGTTGATCTCTAGTAATTATTCATGTAATTAAAGAAATTAATTACGTATGTCATTACATGCAGGTATTTTTCAATGTAAGCACAATGTAAAAACAAATGTTCACTTGAACTACACGTGCACATTAATACAATTAAGCACACATATTTTCCACAAAGGCTTTCCATTACACTCGTGTATGATGTTCATCCATTGGTTTGAAGGCTTTTTGCATTGCACAAACATGGAAAAAGTGCATTCTGTGCATTCAGGGAAAAAAGTGCTACCTGCGGTTGCAATGCTTGGAAATGCAATATAGCTTTATTCCTTGAGAGACCAAGATCATACATGACGCATCAACAGATCTCTTGGTCAGATGCTTCATTATTTTTCCGTGTGGTTTCCATAGCGTCTCCAATTACACGTATCAGATTTCATAAGGTCAGGAGATTGGGCGAAACATGGTGTCCTTGTCTAATGTCATGATGTGTACAGCTCTATTTTTTAAGTGAGGTTTGATAAAATCACTTTCACAATATTCTCAAAACAGAGAACAGAGAGAGATGTAAACAAAACATTGTCTTGCTAGAAAATTAAATAAATGGCAGGTTTGTGTGGTATTCATAATTAAAAATCACAAATGTATGGAATGGCATGAAAGTGGATGACAGAAGTTTTGTTTTTAGGGAAACAAAGACATCTATGTGTCATGGTCATGTTTAGTTCTCTGTCTTGTTTATTTTTATTTTTCATTGTCTCTCTGTGTTTTGTTTGGTAATTTTCACACCATTTGTTTCTGAACCCAGTGCGTTTTCTCCTTAGTTTAGTTCGTTTAGATGTATTCGTGCTCAGGTCACACCAAAACTATAGATTGCTGGAACGAGGTGGACTCAAACCCGATTGAAAACAAACTCTGGAGTGGTTCAGTTGAGCTGAGAAAGCAATCTGACCTAATGGACCAATCGAACCAAGCAGTATCATAATTCATAACGGGAAATTAATAGTTTTTGTGGTTGAGAATCTTCAAATGTTGTGTAATATCCAGAATGCTGCTCCGCTGAAGCCCTGATTCACGCTCTAATTGCATTATAAATAATATAATATATATAATTTGAAGTAAAATGATGTATACTGTATATAATTGATCAGGACAAGTCCAGTCATCTTCATTTCTATAGTGCTTTATACAATACTGATTGTTTCAAAACAGCTTTACAGGGATAAACAGAATAATAATTTAAAGTAGTTCACTTTTAAAAACACTTTTGCTGATAATCTACTCATCCCAATGTCATTCAAGATGTCCATGTCTTTCTTTCTTTAGTCAAAAAGAAATTAAGGTTTTTGATGAAAACATTCCAGGATTTTCTCCATTTAATGGACTTCAATGGGACCGAAACGGTTCAAGGTCCAAAAGACAGTTTCAGTGCAAACTGTTCAAATGGCTTTAAATGACACCAGACGATGAATAAGGGTCTTATCAAGCGAAACGATCACTCATTTAAAAAAAAATATTATAAAGTTTTAGTTTTATAAGCTCAAATGCTCGCCTTGCTCTGTTCTGTGATGCGTGTCGTGACTCTCCTGTTCGAACTTGTTCTTTAAAATGAACGAATCTTTTCCAGAGTCAACTCATTCATTTAGTTTGTTGAATGAACCAAATGACACGAAAAATTATTTTTTCATTTTGATAAACGAGTTCGAACAGGTAGATAAGACCCTTATTCATCGTCTGGAATCGTTTAAAGCCCTTTGAACAGTTTGCACTGAAACTGTCTTTTGGACCTTGAACCATTTGGTTCCCATTGAAGTCCATTATATGGAGAAAAATCCTGGAATATTTTCATCAAAAACCTTCATTTCTTTTCGACTGAAGAAAGAATGACATGGACATCTTGGATGACATGGGGTGAGTAAATTATCAGCATTTAAATGTTTCCTGAACAAATGAAGTCCCCTTTCTGAACAAAGCAAACAATCTACAGCTCTTCATTCTAGTCATCCACAGTCGTCATGGTTTCTCATTAGTTCACACCTGTTTCCTGTTTCTGTTGATTGACTTCCTGTTGTATTTAAGCCTTCTGTCTTCCTCCGTGTTGAAGTTACGGTCTATTGCTGTAGTGTTCATGGTGTTTCTTAAATCTTATTTCATCGTTTTTCTGCATCATACATGTTTGTTTGGATTATCACTACAGCTAAACAATGACACGTTGAATGTTTACAAAAGTTAAAAAAGCTTTGATCCCATTTCCTGTTTTTGTTAATGTTTCCTATCCGCAGACATGCCAGTCCAAGGTGTTTGACCTCTCTGATGGAGTGTCCCAGTACGCCTGGTTCCCATGTGATCAGGCTCAGGGGGTTCCCTGGTATCCCCAGTACTGGTTGAGGGTGAGATTTTTATTTTATTTTAATCATTATAATTGTATTTGACATGTTGGGAGATTTCAAGTCTAAATGCTTTAAGCCAAAGTAGTTGATGCATTTCAGACTGTAAACTGTAAGCTTACAGTTCCATGTGATGTGGTTTTCTGAAGGTTAGACCTATGTCTCAACTAGTGACTGTTACCACAGATTAGAACAAGACTTTTGCCTATATGTAAACCAGTTCTTGTCTCCAACAGGCATATTTCTCACACCCTATGGTTGCTGCGGCTGTTATCATCCATTTAGCCGCAGATGGAACGAGTTTCATCGACCAAGCCCAGTGCAACATTACAGTCCAACTGATCGACACCAAAGAGGCCATTCACAGCTTAGGTGAGATCTGGTGACGTTGCACAGTTTGACTTGGACTCTAATATTGGCGATTGTCTGAAAACGTCTATTTCTTCCCCTGAAATGTCCAGGTGACTGGCGTTTGAGCTGCTCAGCACCAATCCTCTGGTCATCCCAGTAAGTCATGACTTGAGCATGGCCTTCTACCACACCAAAGCCATTCTCCTCAAGTTCCGCTCCGACCTCGTGGCCATCTCCGGTGTCGGCCTCGCTCTTTCCAGTTCTTTGACCCAATCACCATCAGCGGCTGTCAGAGCAATGAAATATACAACCCCATGGGCCAGAGGTGAGTTCTCCGGCCTATAGAGTCAAACCACACCTTTCATTGACTACTTACATTCGTGAGAAGAAAGCTTCTCTATAGAATCGTAAAAGGTTTTGTCAGGTGCTATCATCTTTTGGATTAAGTTTTCACTGCTCTTAAACAGTTGGGGAAAAAAGAAATATTCCATAAAATATGAAAGTATTATGAATCATTTAAGATATTCTTCTACATAGAACCTTTTTTGGCATAAAGTGCTCTTTAAAATTGAATTAAGAACCCTAAAGTTGTATATGTATATGACAAACTTTGATGTTGCATGGCTTAAAGGCATACATTTTTTGGAAATAGGCTCATTTTACAACTCCCCCAGAGTTAAACTCTTCTAAAAATGACATAATGATGGCGTAATGATATGACGCAGCGCCTGAAAATAGTCCCCAGCTCGGTAACTTCCAACGTGACCGGGACTAAGTTTGTGTAGGCTAGTTATGGTGATGGAAGGTAGCCTATTTTCAGGCACTGCGTCTTATGGTACGGCAGTAAAGTGTCTTGATTATTACGCAGGAATGAGAGTATAGTCCTAGCCATATCAGCCTAGAAAATCACAACTTTACATTTCCTGTCGGTCTTAGTGCACGATGTGACTACAGAAGAGTCAAGTTTTAAATAGGAAAAATATTGAAACACTTTGGTCATTGTTTTTTGAAAAATGCTAATCTTGTCCACTTCAGTGATGTATGCTAAGCTATGCCAAAAGTGTTACCGCCAGAACCGGAGATCGGCTGAATGGGTTAAAAAACGGTGAAACTCAACAGTTTAAATGAAGTCTTATGAGGAAATACATTTTGCTTGGTCTCACTGTAACGTTCAAAACTCAACTTTTCTCCGAGTCCAAAAAGTGCATTCACTGAAAACAAGGCTTAAAGTTTCCAAATCCTCAAGTTCCTGATGTCACAAACACATTAAAGGGTAATTCCACCGGTGGAGACATGAATATGTATTAAAAGTAGGTCATATGTAGAATAGTCTCATAAATTTCTAATTTGGGTCCTTCTTGGCCAATAAAAGGCAGAAAATTACTTTTTTTGTGCTTGTGGATTGTAGACAACAATCCCCATAGTGACTAGACTAGAGACTAGAGATGAGCTGCACTCTACGCTACCACCTGAAAATCATTTCGCACAATGAAATCAGATAATGCGCGCTAATATGACGACAGAAGAGGATCAAGGCGGAGCCCGCGCCATCAGCCAATGGATTGACATGATTCTATATGGCCTTCAATCGCCACACTTACTCTGACGTCAGTTAAATGACGTCTTGGGACGTCTTTTGACCATACATCAACATCCGCCGTTTTAGGGTACCCTTAAACGTCAGTTACATGACAATCCTGGGACGTCATACAACTGACGCTTTACCTTTAACGTCAGTTAGGTGACGGGGTAGGTTTAGGGGTATGTTTAGGTCTGGGGTAGGGTTAGGATCCGATAACTTCATCTAACTGACGTTAAAGGGTACCCTAAAACGGCGGATGTTGACGTATGGTCAAAAGACGTCTCAAGACTTCAGTTATATGAAGTCTTGGGATGAGACTGCGCTGCCCTTTAGGCTTGGAACCAATTCCCTATTGGCACCGTGTTCGGTACCCAACCCTATCCATAATGCATCTGTCTACGTATTCAGTGCCTTCGCCCATTTTTCAAAACATTTTTGCCGGTGAAATCAAACGCACTTGCACTGATCTGTGATTGGTCTGTTCAGTGCATTAGGCCCAACCCACTATGGGTGGGTTTGAAAGGGTGGGATCTAGTGCTTGTGTTTGTTGATTTTTGAGTGATTGTAGGAGGAAGTGAAAAAGGTAAATAGCAGATTTTTCTCGTCTCAGGGGAAAATGAGAGTGTTGCACGACCATGCAATATTATGACTAACACCATCATGGTAACACATGAAATTTTTAAAATGCATTAAACATTAGTTTAACAACATTAAATGTAACATAAAACCCTAATATACATAACTGATTCGAAAAAACCTAAGAAAACAATGAAGAAACATAGTTATTTCAACAAAAACATATTAAATGTGAAGTGTCATGCAGGCAATTGTGGGAATGTCAATTTACGTTTTTTCACTGTAAATTATACAATGAGTTGTTCTTTTTCACTTTCAAAAACTGTACATTTAATGGTATTTAGTACGGAAATACTATTATTTAACCTTAAAACTCACTTTAACACCCACATGCTTAATGATCTTCAAGGAAAACATGTTAAATGACTGCTGATTTCTGCAGTTATACCTTCTTTTCTGTGTTTTCTAATTTAACAGAAAAAATCTGTAAAATATTACGGAATATGTTATGTAAAATTACACACAACCCTGTAAAAATACAGACAATTTCCTTTAAAAAAAAAAAACGTAAAATAGATGTAAAAACAAAATACAAGCAATTACCTGTAAATTCAATAGTGGACCTTTAAATTACAGCAAATATCTGTAAAATAACAGGCATTCACTGTATAATGACAAAACGGCAAAATTCTGTAAAAAAATACAGACCATTACCTGTAAATTTACAGTGTACCTTTAACAGTAAAAGGACAGTCTTCTGTATTTTTATCTTGTTTTCTTGGTAAAATAAGTATCTGTACAGGTAAGCTACACATATCTGAGAAAAAAGTGAAATAAAGTCTTGTTTTAGAGACATAAAACAAAGCATATATGCCTAATCCAAGAAGAAAAATGAGGAATGAAAAATAAACATAATTGAAAAAAAAACAAGTTATTTTTTCTGCCCCATTGCCAAATATCTTCCTTTATTGCTTTAACTGTATTACACCCAATAGCAAGCAAAGCACTGTTGATCAGCCTGTTTAATTGGTCAGAAAAATGCTGGAATATGGTCATGAACAACTAAATTATGAAATGTTAGTGTATTTAAAAAAAAAAGTAAAATAACATCTGTTTTATATTGTTTCCAAGGCATAACCTTCATTTTAATCTGTCTGTACCACATGTACAGTCCATATGGATACTACAAAAACACAACAAAACTAAATACATTTGAAAACAAAAATGACTTGTGTATATATAGTTTCATTCTGTATACATCCATTCTGTTCTGAAGCTCGTGTACGAATGTGCAATAAACATAATTTGCTTGATTTATAGAATGAGGTCATTTTGAAAGAGTTCCATTTGCATTCAGTTAAAGCAGAAAATAATTTGTTGGCCATGAATAATCTGTCCTCTGAATGCACAGCGATGCTGTATCGACAGCAGTTTGATTTGCTTCAGGTCCATAGTGTACTTTATTGAGTGGTTGATGATGTTCAGAGGCACGCATGCTGAATATTCAGACCTTGCAAACTATATTCATCAGTCAGCATTTCATATAGAATCATCTTTGTCCACCAGCTAATACCGCCCGATACGAAATGCATGTCCCTGCTTCCAATGTTTTTAACAACATGGTCCATTAACACGCTTTGTTTTTATGTGTCCCTTCCCTTTTCAGTACTGTATGCCACTAAAGCATTAGTTTAATGTATTCAGAGGGCTGTATTTGGCTCACTGGTTAATGGGTGAACCATACATTAGTTTGCAAACTAATAAGATGAATTTAGGCTAATAGTAACAATGGTAAACTCAAAAATTCAGTGTTTTGGATTCTTTGTATACATGTGGTTTATACCGCATGATATCAATATATCACGTTGAATGCTAAAATCTTGACATTGCATCATGTGTGCTTTGATATCTTGGACTGATAAAAATTAAGACACAACATTGATTGAGCAACACTTTACAATGCGGGTGCACTAATAAGCATTAATTCATGCTTAATTAATACACAAATAATACTGAATTAATGTGTAACTAATGATTATCTAAGCTATTCATTAAATGATTACCACATTAGGAACTAATTAAGAGTCTGTAAGGTTAATGTATTAGTTCATACATGAATTGTTTTTAATTAAATATGTAATTGTGGATTCATTCCATAATAGCTCATTTGTTAACTAATAGTGTTGACTCATTACCAGAATGAGCCAAAGCCTTGTATTTGAACTTCCAGATAATATGACAGGTGCACTAATATGCATTAATACGTGATTAATTACTTCATTGTTAGTGCAAATTCATGTGCAAATTACTAAATGACTTAGTTAATAATGATGTGCCCCAACAAGTAAAGTCATAACATAATGATACCTTTGCAAATCATTAGCTAATGATTAATTAAAACATACAACTGGAAGTTGAAGTGCATAGCTTTGACTAATTGTGGTAATTTACACATTAATTTACACTATTAGTTAATAAAATATGTTATTAGGGAATTAATACACAATGACACATTCAATTAATAGCAATTCATGTATTACTTAATCTATTAATCATATAGACTCTTTATTAGTTGCTGATGCAGTAATCATTAATTAATGGTTTAGTTCTTCATTAGTTATACATTAACTCATGATTATCTGTGCATTAGTTAAGCATGAATTAATGCATATTAGTGCACCTGTATTGTTACCAGCAAATGCTTAGAACAAGCTATTGGGTTAAATGGGTTGTCAAATAACTGTGACCTTTATATGTATGTTTTAGGGAACATGTTCTGGTCATTTAAGTTCATTTTAAATGGAATGCAATGCAATAAATACATTTAAAGTACACAATTGCATGTAATCAATACCGGTTTACTAAAAATGCGTTTACAATAGAGAATTTGACTTTCTTGTTGAAAATATAGCATGTCACAGGACAGCTGAAACTTCATGAAGTGATGTTTGTGACATGTCTAAAATCATTAGATACGTGGCGACCACAGTATATAAGCCTGTTGTGAATGTCTCCTGAAGTGCGTCATGGTCGAAAGCCCACCTCTTCCTTTCGTCCTGGGGTTTCGTGGCTTTAGCTGTTTAGCTTAGCCGTTTGTTCCTAGTGTTTTCCAGTGACATTATGCGATTTTACTTGTTAAGTGTGATGTGCTACCGAGACTGTGTGTGTGGTGTGCTGCTTACACTCTGGTAAGTTTAATGCTGTGTGTTTGGTTGGATTGAGCCACAGCTATGCGTTCAGTGCGGTGTGCCTTTAGGGCTCCCATCTGTGTGGCGTAACAGTTTAACATAACTCGGATCTGAGCACCAGCTGTTGCTCTTAAAGCCACTATAGAAGCTATTGTAGGACTTACTGTATATGAGTGTCGTGAGTATTACGTCATCAGGTCATGGTAGCTAAATTGTTTATTTTTGCAAGAGCTAGATAATCTCACATACCTTCTAAATTGAGGTCAAAATGTCTGTTTGTTGTTGTTAAGGTCCTTTTTACATGCTGAGATAGAGCAGTTACCTTAACACAGCTCTCACCCAAACCCTCGTTCTTTCAGCCATGCTGCTTTTGGGATCCAGTTACGAACCCCTGTTATAAAGTGCTCGTTGGAACATAAAAGGACACGCAAGGCAGTTTAAACATTTATTATAAGGCTCAATAACGAATGCACAAACTCGTAGGGCTGTAATCAACTAAAGAAATCCTTCAGTCGACCAAGGTCTTGTCCTGCGCGACGATTAGTCGACTAAAAAAAAAAACAAAAACAAACGGATGTTTTGATTGAACATTTTTTAAACAATTGTCATAGAGCATTTATAAAACAACAACGAAAAAACATCGAAAATAAATAAAACTATAATAATTATACAATTCTTTGAAAATTAAGTGATTTTTTTAACTGCAAGTGAGGAGCTCTGTCCTGGTCTATTGACAGTCACAATCGCGCACCTGATCACACCACACGCTACAAAATAATATAACTGCTATAGCTGCCACATAATGAAAAATCTAAAAAAGCTCTCGTTTATACATGCTGTATTCTTCTTTACTTACAAAGCTATGGGTTAACTTTTGTCCAGCCGATCTGTTAGGCGTTTTAAAACAACAGACAAAATAGCCTAAAAAACAATCTGAAATCTAGGCTCTGTTGTAAGATAGCATATACGTTTAATTTCGTTTTGTTACATTATTTAGGCTACTTTCAAATGAGTCAAGTGTACAAATAAAAACCTATTAAGAAAACAATCGATTGAGTCAGCCGTTAAAAGAGCTGCTCACGTCTTTTGCGCGCTCAAGTTCGATTTCAAATAGGCACGCGATGTGCGCGCTCATAATGGAGCAATGCGGTCGCCACCGTCGCCTACCTCCACAAAAATGTAGCCAGACAAAAGATTTAGATTTCTTGGACATTCTGTCGACTAAAGTAGCGTGAACTGAATGAATACAGCAAAACTACCTACCTACCGGTACATCCCTTACTGAGCGCGAGCAGCAGCGCAGCCACTAGGTGCGGTTCCCGAGTGTGTTATGTGTGTGCGCTAAACTGTGGCGCAGGTACAAGAAATAGCCTAAATTAAAGCATTTAAAGATGGGGATAAAACATAGGCTAATTATATTTAGAATACAGTAATAAATAACTGCTTTATAAAGGAATAAATATCAAGGAGTAAATCATTGAAAATGTATTTCTATTGGCAAAAAAAAAAAATAATAATAATGCGACTGGTCGACCAATAAGAATTTCAGTCGACCAAGACGGCATTCGACTGATTAGTCGACTAAACGACTAAAGTGGACAGCCCTACAAACTCGCGTACCCTAGTTAAGGGTTATTAGGAGCACCATACTAATGCTGTGTTTGACCCCCTTTCGCCTTAATTCTACATGGCATTGATTCAACAAGGTGCTGGAAGCATTCTTTAGAAATGTTGGCCCGTATTGATAGGATAGCATCTTGCAGTTGATGGAGATTTGTGGGATGCACGTCCATGAGCACGAAGCTCCCGTTCCACCACATCCTAAAGATGCTCTATTGGGTTGAGATCTGGTGACTGTGGGGCCATTTTAGTACAGTGAACTCATTGTCATGCTCAAGAAATGATTCAAGCTTTGTGACATGGTGCATTATCCTGCTGGAAGTAGCCATCAGAGGATGGGGACATGGTGGCCATAAAGGGATGGACATGGTCAGAAACAATGCTTAGGTAGGCTGTGGCATTTAAACGATGCCCAATTGGCACTAAGGGGCCTAAAGTGTGCCAAGAAAACATCCACCACACCATTACACCACCACCACCAGCCTGCACAGTGGTAACAAGGCATGATGGATCCATGTTCTCATTCTGTTTACACCAAATTCTGACTCTACCATCTGAACGTCTCAACAGAAATCGAGACTCATCAGACCAGGCGACATTTTTCCAGTCTTCAACTGTCCAATTTTGGTGAGCTCCATGCAAATTGTCGCCTCTTTTTCCTATTTGTAGTGGAGATGAGTGGTACCCGGTGGGGTCTTCTGCTGTTGTAGCCCATCCGCCTCAAGGTTGTGTGTGTTGTGGCTTCACAAATGCTTTGCTGCATATCTCGGTTGTAACGAGTGGTTATTTCAGTCAAAGTTGCTCTTCTATCAGCTTGAATCAGCTTGAATCATTCTGATTGGCGTAGTTTTTCAGCCTGTTTTTCATATAGGAAGCCTCAGCCCCTGCAACGATTATTGTCAATTTTCTTAACTTGTTTTCTCTGTTCCATTGGACCAATGACAGTTGTGCTGGCTTCTGGTTGTAAATTGTTCTTGGCCATTTCTTTTCAGCTTTAAAAAAATATATACCATGGTCTGGGTGAATACTCGATTCTGATTGGCTGTCAGGGTGTCCATTAAAAAGTGATAGAGGACACCCAGTAAACGAGTTCTGGTGAAACTGACTGTTTACCGTTCGAAAATAATAATAAATGCACTGGCGACATTAGCTGTGAGTAACCATAGCAACAGGCAGTAGAAGAATCCGTTTACAATTTATTGTATCAAAACAAACATCTAGTTAGCTGCTATGCATAGCCTACTAATACAATAATGAGTGAAAAAAAAACTATGCCCACCAGTGTGTTTTAATTATAGGTAAAAAAACAAACAAAAACAAAAGTGTTAACGCCCATGGCTAATTACTTGAAAAGAAAAATATGTTAACTTTCTGGCTCGTACATTAGCTAAACTGAAAGGTTCTACGAGATGAGCTTATTAAAATATAAACTAATGTTTTAAAAATGTGTTATTTGGCAAGTGACAATGCTGTAAGCGGGTTCGTTATTCCGGGGTGGCGTAGTCACTACAATTGAGCCACTTGTTACATACGCAATTAAATAGTCAAACAAAAACTGGATTGCATAAAACATTTGAGTGATTCCAAGCATGGGCCTGGAGATACTTTTCATGTTCTCCTGCTTTAAAAAATATGTCTGAAACCTTAAACCATGTTTCTTCATGTCTTGTTTACTGAAAAGGTCCAGTACCTCATGATTGCCCCTTTGACCACCGCCAGATCTGTCAGGATTAGACTTGGTCAGCTAAGAGTTTAAAAATGCCAACTCTGCATTTACAAACTGACTCCAGTAGAGATTTATTTTTCCTTCCCACTAGCATTTTTTCCTCTTTCTGTGGATAGAGTTTAGCTCTCAATTTGTCCAGCATTGTTCATCTTGCCACATCAATTACTCTTTATGTAACGGAGAACAGCATAGGCATCTGACACCAAAACTCCCCCACATTACTCTGTTTCCTAACAAACATTTTTTTCTTTTATCTTGTGAAAGATAGATATTGACTTTCATTAAAAAAGTGTATAACTGCATCTGAAGGCTTCCAGTTAAATAGCATTACTTTAAATGTGCATCCACTTTTACTTTAAATAAAGATCCAGAGTTCATTGATTTGAAGATCTGACTCAATCTCTGCACTTCTCAGAATATAAAGATATTCATAATGTACATCATAATACCTTGTCTTTTCCAGTGGTGGAATGTAACGAAGTACAAATACTTTGTTACTTTACTTAAGTACATTTTTGACATATCTTTACTTAAGTAGAATAAATAGTGCATACTTTTTACTTTTACTTTGTTACATTTTGCAGCAATTATTATACTTTCTACTCCACTACATTTCTACAACTTCTGTTACATTTTCATTACATTTTCTGATCAGTTTTTCCCTACCAAAACGTAATCTGATCCGTCCCTTCGTTGCACGTTTGTCTCACCAGTGACGTTTGGTTGCCATAGATATATGAACCCGGTCACACTAAATGCGTCTTGGATGCAGTGTGTTTGTTCGTGCAATTTATATGCAAAAATTTGTATAACGCACTCGTGTGTAATACGTTTGGTTAGGATTATGGCAAGCAAAGAGGTTCAGAATTACACCATAAATTAATCGCGTTTACTGCCAAACATAGTTATTAACATATAGTAAGGATAAGCATGATGTGTATTTTGCCTAATTGCAAGCTTGTTTCAGAAATGGTGACAACTATTTAAATAATTTTTACATAACATAAATTGTTATGCAAGTACTTTTACTTTTAATACTTAAAGTACATTTAAAATCAGGTACTTTTTACTTTTTGCTTAAGTATGGTTGTCATTTTGTTACTTCTACTTTTACTAAAGTAAATATTCATCTGGTTATTTGTACTTCTCCTTGTACTTTATTTGTACTTTTACAATATGGTGACCATACGTCACCATATTGACGTATGGTCAAAAGCGTCAGTTGTATGACGTCTTGGGATGTATGGCAAGCCATTTTAGCTTAAATTGTATCCAACCTACTCGTCATTATTGCATTTTTACCAGTAAGAATTCAATTAGAGAGCTTTACAATTCAATTCCTACTAGTAGCAATTATAATTATAGAGCTCTCTAATTAAATTGATTACTAATAACAATTACGATTAGAGAGCTCTCTAATTCGATTTTTACTAGTAAGAATGTAATTGCAGAGCTCTTTGAATTGTAGATCTCTGCAATTGCATTCTTACTAGTAAGAATTGAATTGTAGAGCTCTCTAAATCAGTTTTTACTATTAAGAATTACATTAAGAAAGCTCTTTAATGCAATTATTACTAGTAAAAACTGATTTAGAGAGCTCTACAATTCAATTCTTACTAGTAAGAATGCAATTGGAGAGCTCTGCAATTCAATTAGAGAGCTCTTTAATGCAATTGTTACTAGTAAGAATTCAATTAGAGAGCTCTACAATTCAATTCTTACTAGTAGCAGTTACAATTAGAGAGCTCTCTAACTCAATTGTACTAGTAAAAATACAATTTCAGAGCTCTCTAATTCAATTATTACTAGTAACAAATACAATTGCAGAGCTCTCCAATTCAATTCTTACTAGTAACAATTACAATTAGAGAGCTCTACAAATGCATTTTTACTAGTCATATGTCTCCATTGACTTCCATTCATTTTTAATTACAGAGCTCTCAAATTGAATTGTTACTAGTAAGAATTATAATTAGAGAGCTCTACAATTGAATTGTTACTAGTAAGAATTGAATTGTAGAGCTCTCGAATTGAATTGTTACTAGTAAAAATGCAATTACGACGAGTAAGGCTGGGTACAATTTAAGCTAAAACGGCTTGCCATAGGGATGAGACTGTGTTATGTCAAGCCCTGATTGCCACGTATTACATATTGTAGTGCATTGATGTGCATCTTACATGTTAACCTTCTTCCTCTCCATCTTTTCAGTTGTGTTCATTACTCCTGTGAAGCCATTGATTGCCAGGAGCCGCTGATCCGGAACGCAGAGGTGCAGTGCAGCGACGGCGGCTACTTCAACGGCGCTCGCTGCACCGTCACGTGCAACTGCGGCTACGTCTTACAAATCCACCGGGACGATGACATCATCAAGAGCCAGGTACTAGATCAAACGAGAACGATTATGTGTGTGGTTTGTCTACAGCTGGCCGCACGGAACAATGCAATATGTGAAACTTGAAAATTTTGAACTAATAATTATTAGTAGTATTGCATTCTCTAATAAAGAGATTTACTTCAGCTGTAAATCTCTTAGCTTTTAAACGGTGTGTACTCTTACAAAGTTCTCAATGCTTCGTTTTGCATGTATGGACCCTCATTATGTTACTGTGTTAGTGTGGGGCTATTTTGAGCTTTGTTAGTGGTATAAACTAGCGATTTCTTTTTACTTAGTCAATGCCCCCAGTGCTAGCATTATACGCTAAACAGTTTTTAGAGATAAAACTCTTTACATTCGATTATCATGAAAACAAATCTCAGAGAACGATTGACTAGGTACCAATGTTTTATTAGACCAAAGGTTCATTGTTTGCGGAGTTCTCCTTTAAGTTTTGTAAACCTTTCCCAAACCTTGCTAGTTCGGATTTGTTTACACTCCGTCATAATTCGCTGTAGCTTTTTTTTCTTTTACCACAATAGATCTTGTAAAGGGCTGCATTTCTAGTGCCACAGCGCCGTAGCGGTCAAATCGCGATATTGCACGCCCTTACATTAGGTCACGTGATATCAAACGACTACTCTATAAACAAAGATATTTGTCGACAATTTTTTTATTGTCGACTAATCGTTTCAGCCCTACTTGGCAACTACAAGTCAACTTATTCTACTAACCCGAACCCTAACACCTAACCATAACCTGACAGTCTAATACTCCAATGAGAGTTAGTTGTCATTTAGTTGAAAAATTACTTATAGTTAGTTGAATATCTAAAGTGGAATATCGAAATAATAAGTGTGTTACCAAAATAATTGTTGGGCAATGGAGGAAAGCCTTGTTTTGCCCTCCAGGTGGGCATTCCTCTTCAGTGTGTGACATCACATGAAACTTACATGACTTTGCCTTAAAAGCGATTTGTGATTGGATGGCTGTACTAACCAGCGGACCAATCGCATGGCACAGCAAATCGCGATTAATTCGCATCCAAAATAAAAGTTTGTGTTTACGTAACATAGGTGTGTGTAGTGTATATAATTATTTTGTATTTATAAATACATACACGCATGTATATAATTAAGAAAAATTTACATGTATATACTTTATGTATATTTATACATAATTAATATTATGGATAAATATAAATATTTGATATATTAAGAGCACATTTTTTTTTTAATATATACTTGCATGCGTGTGTATTTATACATGATTGGTCAAAAGTTTAGGGTCGGTAAGATTTTTATGTTTTTAAAGAAGTCTCTCTGCTCACTAAGGCTGCAATTTTTTGATAAAAAATACACAAAAAACACAGTAATATTGTGAAATATTGTGACTTTTTTATGTTAATATATATTAAAATGTAATTTATTCCTCTGAAAAAAGCTGAATTTTCAGCATCATTACTCCACATGATCCTTCACAAATCACTCTAATATGATGATTTTATGCTCCAAAAACACGTATGATTATTATCCATGTTGAAAACAGTTTTTTACATTTTTATTTCAGGATTCTTTCGACTGAATAGAAAGTTCAAAAGAACAGCTTTTATTTAATTAGAATCTTTTCTAACATTATAAATGTCTTTACTGTAACTTTTGATCAATGTAACTCATCCTTGATGAATAGAAGTATTGATTTCTTATTTATTTCCCCCAAAAATAAAATACAAATTCTTACTGAACCCAAACTTTTTAAAAGGGTAGTGTTTAATGTAACAAAAGCTTTCCATTTCAGATAAAAGCTGTTCTTTTGAACTTTCTATTCATCAAATAATCCTGAAATAAAAATGTAAAAAACTGTTTTCAACATGGATAATAATCATACATGTTTTTGGAGCATAAAATCATCATATTGGAGTGATTTGTGAAGGATCATGTGGAGTAATGATGCTGAAAATTCAGCTTTTTTCAGAGGAATAAATTACATTTTAATATATATTAACATAAAAAAGTCATTTTAAATTGTCATAATATTTCACAATATTACTGTGTTTTTTATCAAAAAATTGCAGCCTCTGGTGAGCAGAAGAGACTTCTTTTAAAAACATAAAAAATCTTACCGACCTTAAACTTTCTGACCGGTAGTGTATATACAAAATAATTATACACACCACACACACATATATTATGTAAACACAAACTTTTATTTTGGATGCGATTAATCGTTGCCCAGCCCTATTTCTAATTAATTACATTTCTGCAGAAATATGTGTTCTTCGTGGCGGTTCTGTGCGGGCCTGTTCAAGATCACCAACTCTCACTGAAACCGGTTGATTTGTCGTTCATGCAGAATGTCCCCTTTTGGTTTCATCCGTCGTCATTGCAGTAATGTAATAGTTTGATCAAACTTTGCCCAGAGCGATATGATCACACCCTCGTGTTTGATTTCTTCATTCCTCGTCTCAGCAGCATTTATGACGAGGTCATGCAATCGAATGTCAGAACAGTGTGTTTCTGTGGCATCAGCAAGGACAGTGCTATCAAGTTGCATCTTGTCGAGCTTCATTAGAAAGTACACTCGCTTCAGTTGTGTCACGAAGCTTCCAGGAAATCTGCTTTAGATGGTGCTATCTTCAAAACCATCTGTTCTCTACACTTGTTTGTGTGTCCTTGTTTGTTTTCATCATTGCAAAGACTACGCTCAGATGTTTAATAGATAGCCAATATGAAGTCCAGTGTCTTCCACAGCTATAACTATATTAAATGGATCAGTGCTTATATGATTTTGCCTAGAAAAACTATACTATATTATGTTTTACCTGCCAACATGATCCTTCAAATATTACTCAGTGTCTCAAAGAAGTGCTAGCATTGGTGATTTGTTTAGAGCTACAATAGTTGTGTATAACAATAACACATCTGGAATAATGTGCGTATAGAGCATGGTTAGTGATAGTTCACCTCCGTCACATTTACTTGGTCCTTAATTGGCATCTATGAAGAACCATTGAACTTTTCCAGTGCACAAAATGTAATTTATAAGTTGCCTTGTTCGGCTCTCATCTGCATTGTACGTTAACAGATGTTGAAGAGTTTCTTGCATGATTCAGACTTCCTTCACAAAGGGCAGGATATTACTTTAATTTTTATACCTAAAGGTCAGCATTTACCTTACACTCTCAGTAAAAAAGGTACAAAAGCCGTCACTGGGGTCGGTACTTTTTCAAAAGGGAAAACTTTTTCCATTTTAGAGGTGCTAATATGGACATTTAGGTGATAATATGGACATTTTAGGTGCTAATATGTAAATGTAGGTGCTAATATGTACATTTTAGGTGCTATTATGTACAATTTAGGTGCTAATATGCACATTTTAGGTGCTAATATGGACATTAAAGGTGATAATATGTACATTTTAGGTGTTAACATGTACATTTTAGGGGCTAATATGGACATTTAAGGTGCTAATATGAACATTTTATGTGCTAATATGTACATTTTAGGTGTTAACATGTACATTTTAGGTGTTTATATGTAAATTTAAGGTGTTAATATGTACATTTTAGGTGCTAATATGGACATTTAGGTGCATGTAAATTTTAGGTGCTATTATGTACATTGTAGGCGCTAATATGTACATTTTAGGTGGTAATATGGACATTAGTTGCTAATATGTACATTGTAGGTGCCAATATGTACTTTTTAGGTGCTAATATGTAAATTTAGGTGTGCTAAAATGTACATTTTAGGTGCTACTTATGTACATTTTAGGTGCTAATATGTACATTTTAGGTGCTAATATGGCTATTTAGGTGCTAATATGTACATTTTAGGTGTTAACATGTACATTTTAGGTGCTAATATGTAAATTTAGGTGTTAATATGTACATTTTAGGTGCTAATATGGACATTTAGGTGCATAATATGTACATTTTAGGTGCTATTATGTACATTGTATGTGCTAATATGTACATTTTAGGTGGTAATATGGACATTAAGTTGCTAATATGTACATTGTAGGTGCTAATACAGTACATTTTAGGTACTAATATGTACTTTTTAGGTGCTAATAAGTTAATTTAGGTGTGCTAAAATGTACATTTTAGGTGCTATTATGTACATTTTAGGTGCTAATATGTACATTTTAGGTGCTAATATGAACATTTAGGTGCTAATATGTACATTTTAGGTGATAATATGGACATTTAGGTGCTATTATGTACATTTTAGGGTGCTAATAAGTACATTTTAGGTGCTAGTATGGACTGTTTAGGTGCTTATATGTTAATTTTAGGTGCTAATATGTACCATTAAGGTACCAATATGCACCCTTTAGGTACATTTGAAAAGGTACAGCCCCAGTGACAGCTTTTGTATTTTTCTCCAAGTAAGTTTATCCTTGTTAAGGACATGAGGGTGTATTATACACCCTCATGTCCTTAAAAAGAGAATAAAACCTTGTCTGATGTGATAGAATCTATAGTAAATTGTAATTCAGCAACTCCGCCTCTCAGTTCAGGCACTTTCGGGAATTCTGTGCAGATGTTCGAAACATATTGATTGTAGTTTATCATGTGGAAAGCATATGTTCTATATGGAGAAATAAGAAAGTGAGTAATGGCTGGGTAAGAAGATATTGTTGTGGTGTATTAAATTATCAAAGAAAAAGCTGAAATCTACGAAGAAGAAAGAATATCTGCTCAATCGTATCAATAACTTGTGTGTCCAAGTGGTGTATTACTAATTAATGAAAGAAGACGTTCTTGTTATGGACAACATTTGCAAGCAATGATTGTTACTAAATTGCCTAAATGTCTGAGGCTTATTTTGACGGCTTTATGTAATTAAATGTTAGATATCCCTGTCAAGGTTTAATAGTGGTTTTTGCTAAGTCAACGAAACTTATGCTTAAAGGAGTAGCTCACTTAAAAAAATACTTTTGCTGATAATTTACTACACTTAATGTCATCCAAGTATGTTCATGCATGCCCATTTTCCCTCTGTTCAAAAGAAATTAAGGTTTTTGATGAAAACATTCCAGGGATTTTCTCCATATAATGGACTTCGAATGGGGTCAAACGGTTCAAGGTCCAAATGAGAAGTTTCAGTGCAGCTTCAAAGGGCTTTAAACGCACTTCCAGACGACTGAACAAATGTCTTATCAGGACCCTTCGAGTCATGACTCCAAAAAAGATTTGTTCATTTTGATGTAACGAGTTCGAACAGGAGAGTCACGAACGCGCATCACAGAACAGAGCAAGGCGAGCATTTGAGCTTATAAAACTTAAACTTTGTTATTTCTTTTTTTTTTTTAAATGAGCGATTGTTTCACTAGATAAGACCCTTATTCATCGTCTGGTGTCGTTTAAAGCCATTTGAAGCTGCACTGAAACTCTCATTTGGACCTTGAACCGTTGGACCCCATTGAAGTCCATTATATGGAGAAAATCCTGGAATGTTTTGATCAAAAACCTTAATTTCTTTTCGACTGAAGAAAGAAAGACATGGACATGGATGACATGGGGTGAGTAAATTATTCAGCAAAAGTTTTTTTAAAAGTGAACTTAATCCTTTAAGAATTAATGTATAACCCAACTTTGGATTGGACGGTTTGCTGAAGGAGGTTTGTCGCTTTTTATTACACTAAACAAACTAAATCGATATCACATTTTTCTTATATAGGTTTATCTTGGACGCACCTAATCAATACACTGGATCGAAAGATGCTTTGTCACATTTTCCACTTGTTATTTGATCTGAAATCAGATTCCGAAAGATAGTCTCTGTAGGTATTTCAAAAGCACATTATACATTGAATTTAACGAACAAAATCCTGGGTCAAAGATGTTTCAAGCTCTTTAACCAGATGTCAAGTTGTTTTGGGGCATTTTTGGAATAACAGAGTTTTGGTCAAGAGTATGTGCCAGCATTTTTGCACTGCGGTGTCCAAACTACACACATTGTCTTCTTACTATCAAAACACTGCATCAAGTGAAGCTTTAAAGGAAGATGAATATGTATTATCATTGGATTGTATCTGTCTAAATGAGAGCCTGTAAGAGTGATTTGGATAGGCAGAAGCTCGGATCACTGAACCGATGGTCAATTATACTAAAAGGCCTTTTACTTCTTTAACCCTTTACCTGTCACCCCCCTTTTCTGATAATTGACATTAAAATGCACTATACAAACTTAAATGGTTGTAATTCAAAAATGCTTTGGAATACACAAGTTTGGTCTTGTTTAAAAGAAAACAATCAGCAGATTATTACTGAAGTGAAAGCACTTCAAAAAATTTAAGTATAAAAAAAGTTATGGAAGTTATAATTTACAGTAAATAAAGTATACTTTATTAATATATATATATATTAATATAAAATAAATATTTTACAAATATTTTTTACCATAAAATTACTATAAAATGAAAGCTATATATCTAACCAAGTTGTGTTCCAAATTTGAAGTTGATATCACAAAAATTGAAGTTCCCATGAGATTTTGTTTTAGACGTAGTACCAAAAATAAGCCACCGGGTTCCATTGAATTCCATTGAATTTAATTGTTTGCATTCTGCCATAACAAATTAATAAATTTCTATATAAATATCACTTCTGTCACTAAATATGGAACCTTGAGACTCTTTCTGACAATACGTGTTTTGTCAAGATTAGAATTGGTTTTGATAATAAATGATGAAAGATGATGCCCAAAAGGGAGGGGCCTAATAAAAAATACCGTTTCTATGGTAACGCAACGTCTAATTTCAAAACGTGTTTTCACAGGATGAATTCTGAGTTCGTAAGCTTTCAAATGAAACCTAATTTATGATAACTACTAAAATATGTGATATAATAATAATAAAAAATGATTTTTTATATATATATAATATATTATACTTTTTAGAGGACTTCTTAACCTTACTTTTAAAAATGTCATTTTATCTTTTTTTATTGACAAATACTAGATTATGTTTTATTACTGAACTTTTAGCACTAAAAACCAAAGTTTCAATTATTAAAAGTGTGTGCGTCGACTTTTTGTGACAAAGGTCATAAGCTCCTGTAATGACGTCAATTTTTTGAGGCGCACTCTTGTCATAAATTCATATATTACTGTTCATTTCTAATTTGTAAGAAAAAGAACAGCGCTAAATCTATTTAGGAGTCTTAGACCTTTCCAATGATATATAGTTTGTCATGACTAGTATTAGGATTTAATAGCAATTTAGTGAAGTAAATTAGAGTTGCCCGTATACGGGCAAGTGACAGTTGAGGGGTTAAAATGTAGTGGTATGTGTACAAACAGTTTTTTTTCAGTAAAGTTTTCATCATGTTGATTATTTAGAGGCCATTTGGTTATCAAACATGAGGCTTTATAGGGTTAAAAACCCATCTAATATGGTGGGGTTTCGATATCTGGAGAGTAAAAAATAAATTTGATTCAATCAACATTCATATCATAGTCAGAAGTATCACTTGCAAAGGATATTTTGTCGCTTAACACACTTGGCACTTCAAACTTCATGCAAAACACTAATGCACTACAGATTTCAGAGCCTTGCATGAGAGGGAAGACGTGCTCTTATTGCATCGCTGCTATTCCCTACATTGGTATCAGCCCTAAGTGCACTGTGTGGTCATCATGACATATTGAACTCTAGCTGAAGATCTGATGTGTTTCTCTGGGAGACGGATTCTAACCGTGACCATCACCTGTGCTGATAGGAAGTGGAACAAGCAAGTGTCGTGTGAGCCAGTTGACTGTGGGCTGCCAGATAAGTACCATGTGCACCCTGCCCAGTTCGATCTCCCAGAAGGCACCACCTACGGCAAGAAGAGCACGTTCCAGTGCAAGGAGCCCGCTCAGCTTGTGGGTGAGAAAATGCTGGAAAATTTCAGTGTCTCTGAACTTTGATGCAGTGGAGAGATTCGGTAGAACTGTCCATTTTTGAATTTTTCCTGATTTTTCCAGGAAATCTCATACAAATTAATACGTACTTGGTTTTCCATGAGCCTGCCCTGGATAAAGGAGGATAAATGGCTCATTGCAATAACAAGAACCTACAAGAATAAAAACAAAAGAAAAAATCAATAATCAGAGAAAACAATCTCCTTCTGCCAAAGTAATTAGTGACTTGCAGCTGTGTAACAATTTGGCAACATAGGGCATTAAAAGATGGGAATCCAGTCACGTGTGCCTCACAGGCAATCTCCAAAGGTTCGGTCCGTGTAGACTCATCCTGGTGAGAATTTAGTGGAGCTTCCCATTTTAGCACAGCTTAATTTATATATATATATATATATATATATATATATATATATATATATATATATATATATATATATATATATATATATATATATATATATATATATACACACACACATATGATCTGATAAAAGTTTAAAATGGGAGCCCGTACGATTTTTTATGTTTTTAAAAGAAGTCTCTTCTGCTCACCAAGGCTGCAATTTTTTGATAAAAAATACACAAAAAACACAGTAATATTGTGAAATATTATGACAATTTAAAATGACTTTTTTATGTTAATATATATTAAAATGTAATTTATTCCTCTGAAAAAAGCTGAATTTTCAGCATCATTACTCCAGTCTTCAGTGTCACATGATCCTTCACAAATCACTCTAATATGATGATTTTATGCTCCAAAAACATGTATGATTATTATCCATGTCTGAAAACAGTTTTTTACATTTTTATTTCAGGATTCTTTGATGAATAGAAAGTTCAAAGAACAGCATTTATTTAATTAGAATATTTTCTAACATTATAAATGTCTTTACTGTAACTTTTGATCAATGTAACTCATCCTTGATGAATAGAAGTATTGATTTCTTATTTATTTCCCCCAAAAATAAAATACAAATTCTTACTGACCCCAAACTTTTTAAAGGGTAGTGTTTAATGTAACAAAAGCTTTCCATTTCAGATAAAAGCTGTTCTTTTGAACTTTCTATTCATCAAAGAATCCTGAAATAAAAATGTAAAAAAAACTGTTTTCAACATGGATAATAATCATACATGTTTTTGGAGCATAAAATCATCATATTAGAGTGATTTGTGAAGGATCATGTGACACTGAAGACTGCAGTAATGATGCTGAAAATTCAGCTTTTTTCAGAGGAATAAATTACATTTAATATATATTAACATAAAAAAGTCATTTTAAATTGTCATAATATTTCACAATATTACTGTGTTTTTTGTGTATTTTTTATCAAAAAATTGCAGCCTTGGTGAGCAGAAGAGACTTCTTTTAAAAACATAAAAAATCTTACTGACCTTAAACTTTTGACCGAATAGTGTATATATTCTATTGATAGTCAGAAAGTACACTGGGATTTTTAAAGAAGTGATTTGAGTCGCTTAATATATGAGTAATATAAATTTGTCCTGGTAAATTATACATAGCACAGCAAAAAAAAAAAAAAAAGAAAAAAGTGGTGTTATTTTTGTCTGGTTCCCCCAAACTGCAAAGTTAAACAATGTCTTGAATTATCCCGTATAATATACACTCACCTGAAGGATTATTAGGAGCACCATACTAATACTGGTGTTTGACCCTCTTTCACCTCCAGTAACTGCCTTAATTCTTCGTGCTGCATTGATTCAACAAGGTGCTGAAAGCATTCTCTCAAAATGTTGGCCCGTATTGATGGCAGTAGCATCTCTGCAGCTTGATGGAGATTTGTGGGATGCACATCCAGGGCACGAGCTCCCGTCTCACCACATCCCAAAGATGCTCATCCGGGTCGAGATCTGGCGACTGTGGGGGTTATTCTCAAGTACAGTGAACTCATTTGTCGATGCCTCCAAGAAACCAATTTAAAATGATCTGGAGCTTTGTGACATGGTGCATTATCCTGCTGGGAAGTAGCCATCAGAGGATGGGGACACGGTGGCCATAAGGAATGGGACATTGGTCAGAACAATGCTCAGGTAGGCCGTGGCATTTAAACAGTGCCCATCGGCACTGCAAGGGGCCCAAAGCGTGCCAAGAACATCCCCCACACCATTACACCACCACCACCAGCCTGCACAGTGGTAACAAGGCATGATGGATCTCATGTCTCCTTTCTGTTTACGCCGAATTCTGACTCTACCATCTGAATGTCTCAACAGAAATTCGAGATCTCATCAGACCAGGGCAACATTTTTCCAGAGTCTTTCAACTGTCCAATTTTGGGTGAAGCTCTTGCAAATTGTCGCCTCTCTTCCTATTTGTAGTGGACACTGAGTGGTACCCGGTGGGGTCCTCGGCTGTCTGTAGCCCATCCGCCCTCCAAGGTTGTGTGTGTTGTGGCTTGACAACAAATGCTTTGCTGGCATAACCTTCGGGCTTGTACCTCAGTGGGTTATTTCAGTCAAAGCTGCTCTTCTATCAGCAGCTCTAATCAGTCGGCCTGATTCTCCTCTGACCTCTAAGCATCAACAAGGCATTTTCGCCCACAGGACTGCCGCATACTGGATGTTTTTCCCTTTTCACACCATTCTTTGTAAACCTAGAAATGGTTGTGCGTGAAAATCCCAGTAACTGAGCAGATTGTGAAATACTCAGGCACCAACAACCATGCCACGCTCAAAATTGCTTAATCACCCTTTCTTTCCCATTCTGACATTCAGTTTGGAGTTCAGGAGATTGTCTTGACCAGGGCTATACCCCTAAACGCATCTGAAGCAACTGCCATGTGATTGGTTGATCACATAATTTTATTAATGAAGAAATTGAACAGGTGTTCCCAGAATCCTAATAATCTTAGTTGGAAGGTATTTAGGCAACCAGTTAATAGAGATTTGGACCTAAATGCAAAGTGTTACCATTTTCTTCTTATCAATAAATGTAAAAAGCCCTTGTGCCTTCATTAAGATTGCTATTTGTTTTTAATTTAATGAACTGTTTTATTGTGTTATTCATATTGAAGTCTGTCACTCATTGCAGGCTCAAGAAGACTGATTGTGTATGTACGCTGTGGTCGTTCCCTGTAGGCTCTGTGTGAGCTCTCGTGTCCAGCGCCCCTCCCGTTCCCAACGCCGGTGCTCCAGACCAATGGCCTGCAATCAAATCGGGCCTTAAAGTGGGAACCTCTTGCAAAGGACACAAAATGCAAACCCGCAGACCATGTGGGCCAAGAAGCCAAAAAGGAATGTGTGGCAGATGCAGTTTACAAATCAACACCTAAGTATGCACCCAGGCCATCATGAGGTGTCTTTATTCATCAGAACAAATCCCTTTCCCTTCAGGAGAGCCTTCAAGAGGCAGTGCACCGAATATCGGCCGCTGGTCAGGTGGTGTGAGCCGTGTCTGTCCAACCTTGCGGGCTTCTACGGCATGTTCCAGTGCACAGACGGCTTCAGGTTCGAAATACCTGCTGGATCCATGCAACGGGCCAACCATCTTGGGAATACCTCCACCACTAAACAGAAAATTTCTGTCCCATTCGAATCTTTTGTTTTTGTTCAATATCCGGTAACACTATTTTTATAGTCCACTTTACTGTACATACACACCGCCACTGTACTCTGACAGCGGCAAGAGAAGCTTATAGGTCGTTTCTGTGTATCATTCTATGTTCGATCATGGGAGAAGAGAAGTGTCACAACATGAAATGAAAACAGAAAAAACAAGCAAGACATGTAGATACCAGAAACCTTTCATAATTAGCTATTATTATTTGCATTGGTGTGACCGTGAACAAATGCATTTTGGTGAAAATAGGCGTTTAAAACTGTTCCAATAAAAGTTGCTGATTAATGAATGTGTATCACTGGATCATTATGGATCATTGTGAAATTGTTGTTTGGTGCGGCTGTATGATCGAGAGAAGAGGACTAATGTTTTGTAGGACGAAGTTTACATGGTATGTTTCCGCCAGAATCAGCCAGCGAAGGACGTCTATCACCACTGTCCACATGCAGCCACTTCGGGTTATGTCGGAACCTCAAGGTCACTTTTCTGGGTTTCTGAAAACATTAGGGATAACCTGTCTCACATGCCAGTATAAGAGTTTTTGAGACACTAAATTGGGGACATATCCGATGAACGGGCGACGCGCGGGCTTAGCGACGACGTACGTACAAACTTAAGACGAAATGCGTCATTTCCCAATTTCTTCCTGTATCCAAAGACAACAACAAGAGCCAAGACCCGCGCGGAGAGAACATGCTTAGGAGAACACAAATCACTATGGGGATATGCTCGATACGCGTTTACACTGAGCAAAATTCGTGTTATTCGGGTTTAAATTTTCGGGTAATATCCCGGTTTTTAAAATCCGGGATATGTAGCAATATTCGGGTTTGACTGAGTCCCACATGCCGTTTGCGACCGGGTTATTGATATCCCGGTTTTGGACGGTTTTTGGCTGCATGTAGACGCAGTGTAGGCCTATATTCCGATCGGTTGCTGGTGTTTTACCGCTAAACTTCTCGCGTCATAGCTCTATTACAAATCATTAACTTGAGCCACTTTCAATCTATCTGATTGGCGCTGTGGTCCCGCCAAAACACCCAAAATCGAGATGCCGACTGGATCCCACGCTCCTTGCATTTGGAGAGAGTAGCCAGCTTCCATTGCAAATCGAATGACTTCCGGTGCACTTTGGGCAGCTCAAGTCGCGCGCGGTGTGAACATACAGACATTACACAAACTATAAGTAACTTAGCAGTTGCAACTAGCAGTCATTGGCAGATATTTTAGCAGACAGTCCACTTATACTCGGAAAACACTTCTCAACTTTGTTGGTCCCCAGCAATGTGACACTACTGACTATAAGACCAAACTTGAACATAACACCTAACCCTGGAACCTAACAGTATACTGACAGTCCGAGAGTTTACTAACTATGACTCCTTGAAGTAGTTCACTACCGCATTTCACCGCGATAGTGAACATTTTCACACTGGTCATAGCTGATGCATGATGGTTGGCTGCAGCCCTGCTGACGCTTTTTTTTTTTTCTTTTTCCCTTTTTTTTTTTTGAAAGGAATTTAATACTTTTATTGATAATGCTATTACTTTGATAGTCCGCAAAAACATGGGCATAAGAGACATTCAGATAATTTGCAAAAATTAATTCTACTGAGTACTCTGATTTTTTTTTAAATCTTTTAGATGTTTTCCAGGACAAACATTTTCGTACACATATTAAGCATTTTCAAATTTACTTGAAAGGAGAATTGAAGAAATCTAAACTATGTGTGCAAATTTAAGTCCGACAAAATATTAAAAACTGCAACAACATTGATAATTAGAAATGATTAAAGTGATTTCTGAATGGATCATGTGTACGAAAAACCATTTCTAAAATTAAAGTAATTATGATGCGAAATTAAACTCCGAGATATTCTGAGAAAAAAAAAAAAGTCGAAATACAATCTCTAAGAATAAACTTCATTAAATATCGAGTAATAAGAGTTGTTTTTGTGATTTGAGAAAAAAAACTTGTAAAATTTCGCAGAAAAAAGTCAAAAGACAATTTTGAGTAACTGGAGAGTAAGCTCGTTTGTACGTGTGGGAAAAAAAATGTGTTAAATTTCAGAAAAAAATCAAAATCCCGATATTTAATGGTAGTTTATTCTCAAGATTCTATTTCGGCTTTTTTTTTACTCGAACAAGTTTTTTTCTGTCAAAACACGACCGATATCAATTCTGATATTTACCGAGTTTAACATTCTCAGGACATGTTTATCGGACTTTTTTTTAAATCGAACCTATCCATTTAATCCCACATTAATAATGACTTTAATTAAAGTTCGTGCATATTACACTGCCAAACAGTGCGTATCATATGCACCGCGAAAACGCGTACCATATACATGCAAAAACTGTTTTTGGCGGTATAAATAGCACTAGAAATGACATTCGTGCTATAAATATGAACTTTCATGAGAGTTGGATCTCAAAATTCACCTTTGATCACAGGAATAAATTATATTTTACATTTTTATTTTAAGATTTTCACATGGAAAACAGTTATTTTGAATTTAAACAATATTTCACATTAGTAGTTTTTACTGTACATTATTATTATTTTTTTTTTCTTTCAAAAACCCTGCATCATTGGTAAGCACGATCGCAGACTTCTTACTTAACCATTACAAATTTAGTTGACCACGAGAACGTTCGCTTTAAAAATGTAATATGATTAGTAATGATTATAACAACATGTTTTTACATTGCTTTAACTCATTAAAGTTAATTAAGCAAATTTTCAAGGTTCAACTAATTTTTTCAAAGTCAGTTTAATGTAATTAAGATGAAATGACTTATTTAGTTCATACATAAAGGGCAGCAACTATTTTTTTTACAAACTGAAATTCTATTTATTTCATAATTTGAGACCTTTGCAACATTAACACTGGGTCAAGTCACATTTATTTATTTTACATTTTATGCACTACAGAATGCGCCATATAATGAAAACAACAGAGTAAATAGTGAGCAAAAACAATTAACTATCGGATTGCGGATCTCCTATATACTACTCCGTTCTTTATCCGTCGTTTCCACTGTCTGTAAGTCCGACAGGAGTGTGGTAGTGATGTGTGTCGTGTCTCCACCGTCTCCAGGCTGTGCGCACTAATACCACTGCGCTGCAGAAAGGACGGGAACTGGAGCAGGGAGCTGGGTTATGCCCTCAGCTGAAGGGCAAATGCTCTCTACCTCAGAACCTGCATCCCAGCACTCGCACTCAGCTGCAAGAAGGCCGCGGCATCGGTGGGCACTCTCCCTCACACTCTCGCTTCACTCAGAGCCCTGCGCTTTCTCTTTTTATGTTGGGATTGGGAACGTATGATGCAGATTTTCAATTGTGTTCAGCATACACTGACATCATCAGAATTCAGGAAATCCAAGTTTGAAAATGTGTCATGTTAATATTAATCTATAGTGTTTTATAAACAGAATCCGGGAAAGAAACTCTGCATCATTCTGAGATTTTCTGGAAATTTTGTTTTCATAAAAATATATAT
The DNA here is from genome assembly GCA_030378365.1 of Hybognathus amarus. NCBI lineage: Eukaryota > Metazoa > Chordata > Actinopteri > Cypriniformes > Leuciscidae > Hybognathus > Hybognathus amarus. Next base: position 84,686 of record JAQIUQ010003887.1, on the reverse strand, counting down.
TTTTTAGTAACATCTCTCTTAATCTATTGATACTGTATTGGTACACATACATCTCATTCACGCCTTATCCTCTTTTTTAATCAAAACAAACCTTAAAAAAGAAAACTTTAATATCATTAAGATTAGTTGCTTTGTGAGAATTTTCATTACACTTAAGCAGTCCCTTTTGCAATAAATTATATCATCAATGCGAAAGTGAGTATTATTGTGAAGTTGATAGAAAGAAAGTAAAAAAAACATACTTTATATTCTGACCATATATATATATATATATATATATATATTTTTTTTTTTTATGAAACTTACTTTTTCATCAGCAAGAACAAAAAAAATATCAAAAGTAACAGTAAAGACATTTATAATATTTTAAAATATTTCAATTTCAAATAAATGTGAGTCTTTTGAATTTTCTATTTCATCAAAGTATCCTGAAAATCACAGTTTACACCAAAATATATTAAGCAGTTTTCAACATTTGTATTGATATTATTATAAAATTTGATGTACTGTCTTTAATAAAAAAAATAAATAAAAAAAAACAAACAAAAACACATAATGGTCCTTAAAACAGGCTTAATTATCTCTGCAGAATAGTTTTTTTTAGGCCAAACGATTTAATGCATCCAAATAAAAGTTTGTGTTTACATAATATGTGGTGCACTGTATATAATTAATAATAATAATTAATTAATGCAATTTAATAATAAATACAATAAATAAATAATAGCTGCCAGCAGCGATTGCGGGCCCAAGCCGGTGGCACCGCAACCCGGTGCCTAAGCACCGGGATGCGGACCGCGGCTTTGGCCCTCCATCGCTGCTCGCAGCTATATCCACACATCACACACACACACACACACACACACACACACACACACACAAGACATAAAGCCGGTGGCACCGCCACCTTGGTGCCTTTAGGGTTATTCTGCACGACGTGCAAAAACGAACCCCTGCTTTGGAATACATACTAGTATGTATTCCACAATTGGAATACATACTAACATACTAGTCAGAACTGAATAGTTGATATCTGAATGACAGATCACCATAGAAGTCACTGGAAAAAATGTGACTAGTAACAAAAGAATAGTTACTAGTCACCATTGAAATAAGTACTAGTGTCTAATGAATAAGTACTAGTATCTATTTAATAGGTACTAGCATCTAATGAATAAGTACTAGTAACTAATTAATAAGCATTGGTATGTAATGAATAAGGACTAGCATCTAATGAATAAGTACTAGTATCTAATAAATAAGGACTAGTGTCTAATGAATAAGTACTAGTATCTTTAAAAAGGTACTAGTACCTAAAGAATAAACACTAGTATCTAAAGAAAAGGCACTAGTATCTAAAGAATAAGCACTAGTAGCTAATGAATAAGTACTAGTACTTAATGGAATAGATACTAGTATCTAAAAAATAAGTACTAGTAGCATGAAAATAGAGACTAGTAGGTTAAAATGATTAAATGTTAAAACGGCTTGCCATACTCTATCTGTCGTTTCGACTAGTCACAATTACGTTACAGATATCTTAAATGATAATACAAACTATCCAAAATGTAATTACGACTAGAAAGACGTTGTTGATATCTACAATGTTAATTACGAATAGTCAAACTTAGCTTTTAAATGTTAAAAGGGCTTGCCATACAGAAGTGTAGGCTCAGAGAGACACTCAACATTTTCAAACCAAAATATCTGACTTTCTGTGGGTCCTAGCTCATGAGTGTAAATTAGAAAGTTGTCCGGCTTGAGGAGAATATATGAATATATGAAACGATGAGATCAACATGTGTACTGAGTTTCATATTATTACATGCAAGCGTGTTTGATTTATGGACCAAGTTTTTGGACCCCGTTCCAGGGGGCGCTGTCTAGCCCCCTTGCCACACCCGGGTACCATCTTCCCGGCTCTGATGGCTGTGGGATCTGACCTGTGTGCAAAGTTTCAAGAGTTTTCAAACCCATTAAGGGCCCCAAAAGCCGCTAAGAGACTCAAAATCATCAAAAAAAAGGAATGTTAAAGTTTGATGCGTTGCTATGGCAACATTATCTTAGATATTGAATAATGCTTTCACAGCTCTTCATCTGGCGTGTGTTTACATTATACAGATGAAGTTTGAAGCAAATCGGGTAAAAGTAAGAGTGTGATTTCAAAGCATTTTGCAAGTGAAACACTTTCTGCTGCCAGTTGGTGGCGCTATATATTTGACTCACAATAGTCACATCCATGTGATCGGCCTCTTACAACGAACACACTGCTGAAGTTTCATCAAGATCAGTTAATGTATGCAGAAGTTTTAACACACTTCCTTTTTGATTTATGGACCAAGTTAATTTAATTAATACACTAATTATATAAAACTATTGTCAATGCACTACAATTAAACAGGTTATATGTCTTTACTTATAAAAAAATAAAAACAAAAACTTATTTAAAAAATACCAGGCTTAAGAAATGTATTTACTTTAGCAGGCCAGACACACAGTGAAATTATTAAGCCCCCTCCCCCTACACACACACACAGAGACTGTGTGTCAAAAGACTCAATCACACACACACACAGACTGTGTGACAGGCCTAGGCTCAGAAAGAGCATGATCATATTCAAACTACAATATCTGACTTTCTGTGGGTTTGAGCTTATTATTGTTAATTAGAAAGTTGTTTGGCTTGAATAGAACAATATACACGGCAAGTTTTGTAACTGTCAGTAAAACTAACCAAGTTATAACACACTTTATGTGTCCTTTTTTAGTCAAAAAAATCCGCCACGGCCAAACCGTTCGAGATATCAAAAATCCGTCCGGAATATAGCATCCTCAATGTCTTGACTTCATGCATATCGAGTTTGGTGGTGATTGGTAACAGCATGGGTTGTAATTTGATGTTTTTCTAGGACAATTATTTAAAAAAAAAAAAAACATAATTCCCGACTTCCGTTTGAACTGTCGTAAAACTTAGAGCACGAAGTTGTTTGGCCTGATGTGATCTATGAGTGTACCGAGTTTCATATTAATCCATGCACGTGTGTTTGATTTATGGACAAATGTTCGAATCCCTAAAAGAATGCATCCTAAAAGAATGGTAAAGTTTGATGCGTCGCCACGGCAACAGTTTCAAAGATATCAAGAATCCATTCATAGGTCTTCATCTGCCGTGTATGTACATTATACAGATGAAGTTTGAAGCAAATCGGGTAAAAATAAGAGGGTGATTTCAAAGCATTTTGAAAGTGACACACTTCCTGCTGCCAGTTGGTGGCGCTATAACTTTGACTCACAATAGTCACATCCATGTGATCGTCCTCTTACAGCGAACGCACTGCTGAAGTTTCATCCAGATCAGTTAATGTATGCTGAAGTTATGACACACTTCCTGTTTCACGTTCTCGCCATAGTTTCGTTTCCTCGCCACGGCCAAACCGTTCAAGATATCAAAAATCCCCACACAAACTTTCATCCTCAATGTCTTGACTTCTAGCTGACCGAGTTTCGTCGAATTTGGATCAGAGCTCTAGGAGGAGTATTTAAAAGTTCATTGCGTGTGTTTTACAAAAAAACCTCAATAGCCGACTTCCTGTTGGGCTGGGGTAAAAAGCAAGAACGCGAGGTATAGATGAAATTCTGCTATCGACATGTGTACCGAGTTTCATATTATTACATGCAAGTGTGTTTGAGTTATGGACCAGGTGTTCGGACCCCATTCCAGGGGGCGCTGACGAGCCGCCCTGCCACGCCCGGGTACCAGCTTCAGCCCGGCTCTGATGGCCGCGGGTTCTGACCCGTGTGCAAAGTTTCAAGAGTTTTCGAGCATGTCAAGGGCCCCAAAAGTGCCCGAGCAGTCGCTGAGAAAAGTAAGAAAAAAAAAAAAATAAATAAATAAAAATGAAATAATAGAAAATAATCGGAAGGAAAACAATAGGCTCTGCGCCCTTCAGGGCTGGGCCCTAATAATAATAAATACAGTAGTAAATATATATGTACAAATATAAGCTGCGAAGCAGTCGACGCCCGGCCCAAGCCGTGGGGCACCGCAGACCCCCGGTGCCCAAGGGCACCGGGATGGCGGGGACCGCCCGGCTTTGGCCTCGCAGTCGACTGCTCGCAGCTATATCACACACGCGCGCGCGCGCGCGCGCGCGCGCGCGCGCGCGCGCGCGCGTGCGCAGTGTGGAGCCGGTGGCACCGCCACCCTGGTGCCTCCAGGGTTATCTCGTGCACGACGTGCAAAAACGTAACCCCTGCTTTGGAATACATACTAGTATGTATTCCACAATTGGAATACATACTAACATACTAGTCAGAACTGAATAGTTGATATCTGAATGACAGATCACCATAGAAGTCACTGGAAAAAATGTGACTAGTAACAAAAGAATAGTTACTAGTCACCATTGAAATAAGTACTAGTGTCTAATGAATAAGTACTAGTATCTATTTAATAGGTACTAGCATCTAATGAATAAGTACTAGTAACTAAATTAATAAGCATTGGTATGTAATGAATAAGGACTAGCATCTAATGAATAAGTACTAGTATCTAATAAATAAGGACTAGTGTCTAATGAATAAGTACTAGTATCTTTAAAAAGGTACTAGTACCTAAAGAATAAACACTAGTATCTAAAGAAAAGGCACTAGTATCTAAAGAATAAGCACTAGTAGCTAATGAATAAGTACTAGTACTTAATGGAATAGATACTAGTATCTGAAAAATAAGTACTAGTAGCATGAAAATAGAGACTAGTAGGTTAAAATGATTAAATGTTAAAACGGCTTGCCATACTCTATCTGTCGTTTCGACTAGTCACAATTACGTTACAGATATCTTAAATGATAATACAAACTATCCAAAATGTAATTACGACTAGAAAGACGTTGTTGATATCTACAATGTTAATTACGAATAGTCAAACTTAGCTTTTAAATGTTAAAAGGGCTTGCCATACAGAAGTGTAGGCTCAGAGAGACACTCAACATTTTCAAACCAAAATATCTGACTTTCTGTGGGTCCTAGCTCATGAGTGTAAATTAGAAAGTTGTCCGGCTTGAGGAGAATATATGAATATATGAAACGATGAGATCAACATGTGTACTGAGTTTCATATTATTACATGCAAGCGTGTTTGATTTATGGACCAAGTTTTTGGACCCCGTTCCAGGGGGCGCTGTCTAGCCCCCTTGCCACACCCGGGTACCATCTTCCCGGCTCTGATGACTGTGGGATCTGACCTGTGTGCAAAGTTTCAGAGTTTTCAAACCCATTAAGGGCCCCAAAAGCCGCTAAGAGACTCAAAATCATCAAAAAAAAGGAATGTTAAAGTTTGATGCGTTGCTATGGCAACATTATCTTAGATATTGAATAATGCTTTCACAGCTCTTCATCTGGCGTGTGTTTACATTATACAGATGAAGTTTGAAGCAAATCGGGTAAAAGTAAGAGTGTGATTTCAAAGCATTTTGCAAGTGAAACACTTTCTGCTGCCAGTTGGTGGCGCTATATATTTGACTCACAATAGTCACATCCATGTGATCGGCCTCTTACAACGAACACACTGCTGAAGTTTCATCAAGATCAGTTAATGTATGCAGAAGTTTTAACACACTTCCTTTTTGATTTATGGACCAAGTTAATTTAATTAATACACTAATTATATAAAACTATTGTCAATGCACTACAATTAAACAGGTTATATGTCTTTACTTATAAAAAAATAAAAACAAAAACTTATTTAAAAAATACCAGGCTTAAGAAATGTATTTACTTTAGCAGGCCAGACACACAGTGAAATTATTAAGCCCCCTCCCCCTACACACACACACAGAGACTGTGTGTCAAAAGACTCAATCACACACACACACAGACTGTGTGACAGGCCTAGGCTCAGAAAGAGCATGATCATATTCAAACTACAATATCTGACTTTCTGTGGGTTTGAGCTTATTATTGTTAATTAGAAAGTTGTTTGGCTTGAATAGAACAATATACACGGCAAGTTTTGTAACTGTCAGTAAAACTAACCAAGTTATAACACACTTTATGTGTCCTTTTTTAGTCAAAAAAATCCGCCACGGCCAAACCGTTCGAGATATCAGAAATCCGTCCGGAATATAGCATCCTCAATGTCTTGACTTCATGCACACCGAGTTTGGTGGTGATTGGTAACAGCATGGGTTGTAATTTGATGTTTTTCTAGGACAATTATTTAAAAAAAAAAAACATAATTCCCGACTTCCGTTTGAACTGTCGTAAAACTTAGAGCACGAAAGTTGTTTGGCCTGATGTGATCTATGAGTGTACCGAGTTTCATATTAATCCAGTGCACGTGTGTTTGATTTATGGACAAATGTTCGAATCCCTAAAAGAATGCATCCTAAAAGAATGGTAAAGTTTGATGCGTCGCCACGGCAACAGTTTCAAAGATATCAAGAATCCATTCATAGGTCTTCATCTGCCGTGTATGTACATTATACAGATGAAGTTTGAAGCAAAATCGGGTAAAAATAAGAGGGTGATTTCAAAGCATTTTGAAAGTGACACACTTCCTGCTGCCAGTTGGTGGCGCTATAACTTTGACTCACAATAGTCACATCCATGTGATCGTCCTCTTACAGCGAACGCACTGCTGAAGTTTCATCCAGATCAGTTAATGTATGCTGAAGTTATGACACACTTCCTGTTTCACGTTTCTCGCCATAGTTTCGATTCCTCGCCACGGCCAAACCGTTCGAGATATCAAAAATCCCCACACAAACTTTCATCCTCAATGTCTTGACTTCTAGCTGACCGAGTTTCGTCGAATTTGGATCAGGAGCTCTAGGAGGAGTATTTAAAAGTTCATTGCGTGTGTTTTACAAAAAAACCTCAATAGCCGACTTCCTGTTGGGCTGGGGTAAAAAGCAGAACGCGAGGTATAGATGAAATTCTGCTATTGACATGTGTACCGAGTTTCATATTATTACATGCAAGTGTGTTTGAGTTATGGACCAGGTGTTCGGACCCCATTCCAGGGGGCGCTGACGAGCCGCCCTGCCACGCCCGGGTACCAGCTTCAGCCCGGCTCTGATGGCCGCGGGTTCTGACCCCGTGTGCAAAGTTTCAAGAGTTTCGAGCATGTTAAGGGCCCCAAAAGTGCACCGATGGTCGCTCAAAAAAAAAAAAAAAATAATCGGAAGGAAAACAATAGGCTCTGCGCTTCAGCTTGGGCCCTGGGTGTGTGTGTGTGTGTGTGTGAATGTGGCTGCGAGCAGCGATTGCCAGGCCCAAGCCGGTGGCACCGCAACCCCGGTGCCTAAAGGCACCGGGATGGCAGTGCAGCCGGACTTTGGCCATCCAGTGCGCTACTCGCAGCTGTGTTACGTGTGTGTGTGTGTGTGTGTGTGTGTGTGTGTGTGTGTGTGTGTGTGTGTGTGTGTGTGTGTGTGTGTGAGAGCCGGTGGCACCGCCACCTTGGTGCCTTTAGGGTTATTCTGCACGACGTGCAAAAGCGTAACCCCTGCTTTGGAATACATTACTAGTATGTATTCCACAATTGGAATACATACTAACATACTAGTCAGAACTGAATAGTTGATATCTGAATGACAGATCACCATAGAAGTCAATGGAAAAAATGTGACTAGTAACAAAAGAATAGTTACTAGTCACCATTGAAATAAGTACTAGTGTCTAATGAATAAGTACTAGTATCTATTTAATAGGTACTAGTATCTAATGAATAAGTACTAGTAACTAATTAATAAGCATTGGTATGTAATGAATAAGGACTAGCATCTAATGAATAAGTACTAGTATCTAATAAATAAGGACTAGTTTCTAATGAATAAGTACTAGTATCTTTAAAAAGGTACTAGTACCTAAAGAATAAACACTAGTATCTAAAGAAAAGGCACTAGTATCTAAAGAATAAGCACTAGTAGCTAATGAATAAGTACTAGTACTTAATGGAATAGATACTAGTATCTAAAAAATAAGTACTAGTAGCATGAAAATAGAGACTAGTAGGTTAAAATGATTAAATGTTAAAACGGCTTGCCATACTCTATCTGTCGTTTCGACTAGTCACAATTACGTTACAGATATCTTAAATGATAATACAAACTATCCAAAATGTAATTACGACTAGAAAGACGTTGTTGATATCTACAATGTTAATTACGAATAGTCAAACTTAGCTTTTAAATGTTAAAAGGGCTTGCCATACAGAAGTGTAGGCTCAGAGAGACACTCAACATTTTCAAACCAAAATATCTGACTTTCTGTGGGTCCTAGCTCATGAGTGTAAATTAGAAAGTTGTCCGGCTTGAGGAGAATATATGAATATATGAAACGATGAGATCAACATGTGTACTGAGTTTCATATTATTACATGCAAGCGTGTTTGATTTATGGACCAAGATTTTGGACCCCGTTCCAGGGGGTGCTGTCTAGCCCCCTTGCCACACCCGGGTACCATCTTCAGCCCGGCTCTGATGGCTGTGGGATCTGACCTGTGTGCAAAGCTTCAAGAGTTTTCAAACCCGTTAAGGGCCCCAAAAGCCGCTAAGAGTCTCAAAATCATCAAAAAAAAGGAATGTTAAAGTTTGATGCGTTGCTATGGCAACATTATCTTAGATATTGAATAATGCTTTCACAGCTCTTCATCTGGCGTGTGTTTACATTATACACATGAAGTTTGAAGCAAATCGGGTAAAAGTAAGAGTGCGATTTCAAAGCATTTTGAAAGTGAAACACTTTCTGCTGCCAGTTGGTGGCGCTATATATTTGACTCACATCCATGTGATCGACCTCTTACAACGAACACACTGCTGAAGTTTCATCAAGATCAGTTAATGTATGCAGAAGTTTTAACACACTTCCTTTTTGATTTATTTACTTACTTTTTTGATTTATGGACCAAGTTAATTTAATTAATACACTAATTATATAAAACTATTGTCAATGCACTACAATTAAACAGGTTATATGCCTTTACTTTATAAAAAAATAAAAATAAAAACTTATTTAAAAAATACCAGGCTTAAGAAATGTATTTACTTTAGCAGGCCAGACACACAGTGAAATGATTAAGCCCCCTCCCCCTACACACACACACAGAGACTGTGTGTCCAGAGACTCAAAATCACCCACACACACAGACTGTGTGACAGGCCTAGGCTCAGAAAGAGCATGATCATATTCAAACTACAATATCTGACTTTCTGTGGGTTTGAGCTTATTATTGTTAATTAGAAAGTTGTTTGGCTTGAATAGAACAATATACACGGCAAGTTTTGTAATTGTCAGTAAAACTAACCAAGTTATAACACACTTTATGTGTCCTTTTTTAGTCAAAAAAATCCGCCACGGCCAAACCGTTCGAGATATCACAAATCCGTCCGGAATTTAGCATCCTCAATGTCTTGACTTCATGCACACCGAGTTTGGTGGTGATTGGTAACAGCATGGGTTGTAATTTGATGTTTTTCTAGGACATTTATTTAAAAAAAAAAAACATAATTCCCGACTTCCGTTTGAACTGTCGTAAAACTTAGAGCACGAAAGTTGTTTGGCCTGATGTGATCTATGAGTGTACCGAGTTTCATATTAATCCATGCACGTGTGTTTTGATTTATGGACAAATGTTCGAATCCCTAAAAGAATGCATCCTAAAAGAATGGTAAAGTTTGATGCGTCGCCACGGCAACAGTTTCAAAGATATCAAGAATCCATTCATAGGTCTTCATCTGCCGTGTATTTACATTATACAGATGAAGTTTGAAGCAAATCGGGTAAAAATAAGAGGGTGATTTCAAAGCATTTTGAAAGTGACACACTTCCTGCTGCCAGTTGGTGGCGCTATAACTTTGACTCACAATAGTCACATCCATGTGATCGTCCTCTTACAGCGAACGCACTGCTGAAGTTTCATCCAGATCAGTTAATGTATGCTGAAGTTATGACAAACTTCCTGTTTCACGTTTCTCGCCATAGTTTCGTTTCCTCGCCACGGCCAAACCGTTCGAGATATCAGAAATCCCCACACAAACTTTCATCCTCAATGTCTTGACTTCACGCTGACCGAGTTTCGTCGAATTTGGATCAGAGCTCTAGGAGGAGTATTTAAAAGTTCATTGCGTGTGTTTTACAAAAAAAACCTCAATAGCCGACTTCCTGTTGGGCTGGGGTAAAAAGTAAGAACGCGAGGTATAGATGAAATTCTGCTATCGACATGTGTACCGAGTTTCATATTATTACATGCAAGTGTGTTTGAGTTATGGACCAGGTGTTCGGACCCCATTCCAGGGGGCGCTGACGAGCCGCCTGCCACGCCCGGGTACCAGCTTCAGCCCGGCTCTGATGGCCGGCGCGGTTATAACCCGTGTGCAAAGTTTCAAAGTTTTCGAAGCATGTTAGAGGCCCAAAAAGTGCACCGATAGTCGCTACAAAAAAAAGAAAAAAAAAATAATCGGAAGGAAAACAATAGGGCTCTGCGCCTTTTCAGGGCTTGGGCCCTAATAATCAATTACATGATTAAATATACAAAATAATTATACACAGTGCACCCACATATATTATGTAAATACAAACTTTTATTGTGGATACGATTAATTGCGATTAATGGTTTGACAGCCCTAATTGTTTTTCTATTATGCAGAAAAATGTGATGTGAGATTCACCCAAATTTACCCTACAATATATCCTGCGATTTGCATAAATACTAGACCATAAAGCACTAGACACAGCAATACTTTACGAAACCTGTGCATCTTCACATGACGTTCAGATCTCAACATGTTTAAAGTGTTTTAAGTGTCATGTTTTCTAATGGCGTCAGTGTTTATAGAGATGATAGAGCGTGTTTTCCTCTTTTTCCTCAGGAGAGGAGTGTGAGTTGTCCTGCAGAGACGCTAACAGTGATGTGGTCAATCTGCCGAGTAACATGACGGCCGACAGCATTATGAGATATCACTGGATGAACCCTCCCAAAGTCAAGGTTTGTGTTTTCATCGCCTCAGCTCTCCTGGCAGGGCCGTGTGACTCCACGTTTGAGGTGACACAGATCGGACAGCAGATATTGGATTGTACCTGATGATTCATCAGTGTTCGTTCATCAATGTCTAGGCTCGAGTCTTTGGGGTCAGACAGGGGCATTGTCTATGAGGAATTTATCTCTAAACTGCAATTCATTACATTCAGTGCCTTTTCATGCACTTATAATGATGCATACGAAAATAGGCAACGTTCAAAAGCATTCAAGAATGATAACTATAATGCTAATGGACAATAACATTTTAAAAGTGCACATTACAACTTTTAACGCTTGTGCTCTTTAACTTTTGTTTGGCTTTTAATTAGGGCTGTCAAACGATTAATCGTGATTAATCACATCCAAAATAAAAGTGGTTGCATTGTGTAATTATTTATATGTATATATATATATATATATATATATATATATATATATATATATATATATATATATATACACACATGCATGCATATTTATAAAAAAAATTATTTATATATAAAATATTTGTATTTATATATAATGTAAATTATGTATAAATCTATATACAGTATATACATGTATATACAAAATATATATACAAAATATTTCTAAATATATACAAGCATGTGTGTGTGTATACATATAAATATATAAATAAATAAATATATATGTGTATATATATATATATATATATATATAATTATACACAGTGCACCCACAAATATTATGTAAACACAAACTTTTATTTTGGATGCGATTAATCGTTTGACAGCCCTACTTTTAATGTTTTAATAATTCATCAATTCTAAAAGTGATTCCAGTGATATTGTTCCTCTTTAGGGACTACGTTAGCTTATAGGGGTCATACAGTGTGATGCGATTTCTTGTTTTTCCTTTTTCTTTTGGCTGTTTGTGCAAGTATAAAATCTGCAGAGTTACAAAGCGCAAAGTGTCAAATTTAAAGAGATATTAAAATTAATATAAAAGTTAAGGGTCGTTCAAACACACCTCCACAAATCTACGTCGACGTGTTCATAACACTGCCCAAATGTAGGGCCCTATAATTTCTGCGATCATGGAATAAAAAGCACACTCTTTTTACAACTAAAATAACAGTAAAGGGTAAAAAAAATTAATTCCCAAAAATTTAAATGGAAAAAATGGAATTTGCAAAAATTAAAACGGAAAAAATGGAATTTGGGAAAAAATAAAATGGAATTTGGGAATAAATAAAACGGGATTTTATAGGGCCCTACAAATGGAAACGCGAAATGTATTGTTTCCTCCGGCGCCGACATGAAACATTTCACTCTTGTAATGTTGAAGATGGGATTGCACTCTGCACGTTTTTAGACGGGGTTGTGAAACCCTGCTCCACTTTCGTTAACCCTACATTGTGGTGCCAAACGTGTACAGTGTGTAACAAAGCAGTGTTATAATGTTACGGCTGGATGGTTATCAACCGACAGCCAATCGAGAGCTTTTAGACAGTCACACACTGAGCATTGTATGAACGTAGTTTCAGCTTTTGATGGGGGAAATGTCAAATGGTGACATAAAACTTTACAATTGTAATGAAGAAAACTGACCATTTCATTTGAACCTTTATAGTCCGTATAGTACAGTCAGTAATATATACATTCTAAACAATGCTGGGTTGTTTCAACCTAAATTTAGGTCAAATATTGACAAACCCAAATGTTGGGTTAAAAATGGTTAAAAACCCAACTTCAACTTTCTCTTTCAACTGTCATTTTTTTAAAATTACATGTTTAACCCAACATTTAAGTTGTTCTATATGAGACCCAAATTTGGGTTGAAGCAACCCAGCATTTTTTAGAGTATAAGGATGACACTGCTAGAGCAAATTCATACATTAGCCACCACAATGCACACACAAACACATTGGGTTTCCATGTTTTATGGGGACATAAATGGTTAGACATGATGTTTTTTATACTGTATAATCTGTATATTATATCCCCTTTACTCTAACCCTAACCCTAAACCCATCACACACAACTATCTGTATTTCAGTGTACAAAAAAGTCCCAAAAGGTCAAATTTTGCAGTTATTTCTTTACTTGTAGGCACATTTGGTCCCCTTAAAGGAGTAGTTAACTTAGTAGTTAAAAAAAAAAATTCTTATAATTTACTCACCCCCATGTCATCCAAGATATCCATGTCATTCTTTCTTCAGTTGAAAAGAAATTAAGATTTTTCTCCATATAATGGACTTCAATGGGAACCAAACGGTTCACGGTCCAAAAGACAATTTCAGTGACAACTGTCCAGATGGCTTTAAACGATTCCAGATAATGAATAAGGATCTTATCAAACGAAACGATCGCTCATAAAAAAAACAAAAAAACTTTACGTTTTATAAGCTCAAATGCTCGCCTTGCTCTGTTCTGTGATGCGCGTTCATCAAAATGAACGATTCTTTTCCAGAGTCAACTCGTTCATTTCGTTTGTTGAATGAACCAAATGACATGAAAAAAGATTTGTTCATTTTTTCCATCACAGAACAGAGCAAGGTGAGCTTTTGACCTTATAAAACTTTTTCATTTTATTTTTTTAATTTTTTTTTAATTGAGCGATGGTTTCGCTCTGATAAGACCCTTATTCATAAGACTGAAACTGTCTTTTGGACCTTGAACCATTTGGTCCCCATTGAAGTCCATTATATGGAGAAAAATCCTGGAATGTTTTCATCAAAACCTTAATTTCTTTTCGACTGAAGGAAGAACGACATGGACATCTTGGATGACATGGGGGTGAGTAAATTATCTGCAAAAGTTTTATTAAAAGTGAACTACTCCTTTAAGACATGGAATACCCCATACACACACACAGAATTTCATTCTGCATGTCCTGCAAAAGTGAACCTCAGGCTCTGCTCAGCGAACACATGCAGCGATTGTAACTTTGCATTGAATGTCGCAGTTCCTCCAATTACTGTTCATTAGCCGCAGGCTCAGGCATGCATGGCTTTCCCAATTACCTGGCATTGGTAAAACAGGGTATGATTACAGTAATCTCTGAACTCATCTGAACCACAGCGAGGCAGGGGCCAAGTCATAAAAGTTAAAAAGCCATCTGTAATCACTATAATTTAAACAATGACCCTGTTACTGGCATTTGCAGAAAGACTTTATATACAGTTACCTGTCAGAAGTGTTTTAGTGGCGACTAGCGGTGTTAAGATGGCAGTCTTCAGGCTGTTTTGCTGAACACCTTTCAGGCAGGAACATCAAACTTTGTGTCTTGCTCAATTGACCTATGGCTAAGCCACGCCCTCAAATGTGATGAGCCAATCACAGTGCACTGCTAACCCAATACACTCGGACATTCTCTGCTTCCACTTCCTTTGAAATGCATTGCAGTTGGTCAGTTTTCATTCGTTTTTTCTTGTGATTTTAATTTTAAAATGGTCAAATGGTGTGTATGGGGTACATGCAACTCTGACACTACTCTGGCAGTCTTTAGGTTAGAGCTCCCGACTCTCACGCCAGAGACCCAGGTTCGAGGCCGAGGTAGAAAATAGCCTATCACTTATTCATTTCAATGTTTTTTAATGTAAAAACCAAGTGAACGTCATAAGATTATCTCAGACGAGCTCTGGGTGGTTGCTATGGTGTTGCTAGGCAGTTGCTAGGGTGTTCTGGGTGGTTGCTTTGGTGTAGCTAGGCGGTTGCTAGGGGGTTCTAGGAGGTTGTTATGGTATTATGGTTGGTTGTTATGGTGTGGTTGGTAGTTGTCACATATGGTTACTATAGAGTTTTTATAGCGTTCTTAACATGTTCTGGGCATGATTTAGTATTTAACTAATCAGCATTAGCATGTAGCTATTCACAGCTAGCATGTTTAGCATGTTGGAAGTCCTGTGTGCTACCATGAGTCAAAAGACCCAACCCCCATTGCGATACAATGTTTTGATGCTGAGATATAGATGTTGCAAAATGGTTGCCAGGGTACTCTGTTTGGTTGCTAGGGAGTGGCTTTGCAGCTGCCAATGATGAAACTCTAAAGGCGAGAAAGAGAGAGAACCGAACTAGTGAGAACACACCTTAAGATGAGGGAATTTTGCAGATGCTAGAAAGTTCGGAAACAAACTCACTGTGATCAAGGCTACAGTCTTTAGGTTAGAGCTCCCGACTCTCACGCCAGAGACCCAGGTTCGAAGGCCGAGGTAAAAAATAGCCTATCACTTATTAATTTCAATGTGTTTTAATGTAAAAACCAAGTGAATGTCATAAGTTGATCTCAGACGAGCTCTGTGTGGTTTCAATTGTGTTGCTAGGCAGTTGCTAGGGTGTTCTAGGTTGTTGCTTTGGTGTAGCTAGGCGGTTGCTAGGGGGTTCTAGGAGGTTGTTATGGTATTCTGGTTGGTTGTTATGGTGTGGTTGGTAGTTGTCACATATGGTTACTATAGAGTTTTTATAGTGCTCTTAACATGTTCTTGGCATGATTTAGTATTTAATTAATCAGCATTAGCATGTAGCTATTCACAGCTAGCATGTTTAGCATGTTGGAAGTCCTTTGTGCTACCATGAGTCAAAAGACCCAACCCCCATTGCGATACAGTGTTTTGATGCTGAGATATAGATGTTGCAAAATGGTTGCCAGGGTACTCTGTTTGGTTGCTAGGGAGTGGCTTGGCAGCTGCCAATGATGAAACTCTAAAGGCGAGAAAGAGAGAGAACCGAACTAGTGAGAACACACATTAAGATGAGGGAATTTTGCAGATGCTAGAAAGTCGGAAACAAACTCACTGTGATCAAGGCTACAGTCTTTAGATTAGAGCTCACGACTCTCACGCCAGAGACCCGGGTTCGAGGCCGAGGTAGAAAATAGCCTATCACTTATTCATTTCAATGTTTTTTTATGTAAAAACCAAGTGAACGTGCATAAGTTGATCTCAGACAAGCTCTGGGTGGTTGCTATGGTGTTGCTAAGCAGTTGCTAGGGTGTTCTGGGTGGTTGCTTTGGTGTAGCTAGGCGGTTCTAGGAGGTTGTTATGGTATTCTGGGTGGTTATGGTGTTACTAGGTGGTTGATAGTTGTCACATATGGTTACTATAGAGTTTTTATAGCATTCTTAACATGTTCTTGGCATGATTTAGCATTTAACTAATCAGCATTAGCATGTAGCTACTTACAGCTAGCATGTTTAGCATGTTGGAAGTCCTGTGTTGGAAGCATGAGTCAAAAGACCCAACCCCCATTGCGATACAATGTTTTGATGCTGAGATATAGATGTTGCAAAATGGTTGCCAGGGTACTCTGTTTGGTTGCTAGGGAGTGGATTGGCAGCTGCCGATGATGAAACTCTAAAGGCGAGAAAGAGAGAGAACCGAACTAGTGAGAACACACCTTAAGATGAGGGAATTCTGCAGATGCTAGAAAGTCGGAAACAAACTCACTGTGATCACACTGATTGACGATCCTGTTGTGTTTAGATGGGCGTTTGTGTGGAGTCAGGTGGATTTCGGCCGAGAAATGAAACAACACGTTTCTGATTGATTTGTGTAATTGATATGATCTTCCCTGGGTGGTAATTCGAGTCTGGAGACAGAGTGTGAGGGGAAGACGAGGCCAAATCGATGTGGCTGAAATGTTCCAGGGTGGTCGACTGAGGTCAGATCAATAACTGTTCTCTCAGCAGCCTGTGTCAATCGATGCTGTTTGAATTCCACCGCACCTGTTCACTTCTGCTCGCCGCGCAAGGGTACGATCCGTCCCGTAACCCCGGCCCTGATTGATACCTGCGCTAATGCTAACGGTCACGCTGTTGTCATGCATTCATCCACACCAGCCGAGGCGTCCAAGAGAAGTGGGAGAACAGCTGATTGCACACCAAGCCTTAAATTTGCATTTATTCCCCGTTTACATGAAGGGAACACGCAGATATTTGGCTTCGCATTTACACGAAAACCCTGTTTTTATCACAGAAAATGACTATTTTTAAAAACTCTGGCCAAAAATGGAGATTTCTGATAATGCCGGTTTGTGTTGCCGGGGTTTTAGGTTCTCAAACATTACATTGTGCGCCAGAATATAGACGAGTAACGTCATGCGAGCGCCCAGTGTTTACAGTGTAGGGGAGAGCGGGCACAACCTAACGCATTTTGGTTTTCGCTCAATTAATTAAAAAAAATTAGGTTAGATTAATTTTTTTTTTTACACAAGCAACATACACATCTCTGCTACAAATGCACACAAAGTTTTTTTCTAGGACCTACCATTTTCGTACAGTTGTACTGAAAGTGACAGAAGTGCAAATGTTACAACTTATACAGGGTTAATTGTAACAGACAGAGGGGTTAGCACTGTGTAACACACATAATTCAGTGCTATTTTAATTGCATAGTTTGATATGTGATGCGATCTGGGAAAACCCGTCGAATGTCGCGCTGGTACGTTTTCAGTAAATTCTAAATATAGATTGAATGTCAGTTTTTTGTCAAAATCTGTTTTTTATTAAATTATTATTCTATAACATCTTGTTTATCATCTCTGAATATAACTTGGGGAAATTCACTAGTTTACTGCAGAAAAATAGCGATTTATAATGACTAGCTGAAAAGACTGCGTTTCACTTTAATAACATGCACGCAGGCGGAGCGGAGGGGGAAACACCAGGGGAAACACAAATCTCCCGTTTAGCTCTCCTTCTCTTAACACTACAAAGACAGTTCACCTATCAAAATAAACCACATAACAGAATAAAGTCCAGTCCTGGGTGAACTACAACGGCACGCAAGTTATTTATTTATTTATTTTTATCCAGCGTTATCGTGTGGTATGATGCGGAGCACAAGAGAACAACAGAGTTTGAAGCTGCTCGTCTAAAAGACCTCGCTCGCCTCTCAATCGTCCAATTTCAAAACGGTTTTCACTGGATGAATTTTGAGTTCGTAAGCTTTCGAATGATACCCAATCTATGATGATTACTAAAATATGTGATATGTAAAAAAGGCAATAAACAAGGGAGCGCCAGTCGTCGCGCTAGCAGGATGTGACCGTTATTTAAACCTGTTTTTCTCAAAATTCTGTTTCTGAAAATCATAGCGATCAGCTGACTTAAGATAACCATAACTTTTGTTACAGACAACCGAATAAAATAAATAAAAACAGATTTGGAAAGGGCTTGAACCCAGCTTTAATATGGTATCAAAACCTGTAGGGTTTTCTCAGATCACATCACATATTGTTTGTGCATCTGTATAGACAGATATCCATACATCCATCCCTCATCCAATCATCCTTCTATTGTGGATCAATATCATGGATAGAGACAGAAAAGGGCTGCACAGTTTTGCAATAAATAATAAATAAATAAAATTATAAAATATTGTAATTGCAATTAAATTAGATTTGTGTGTGGCAGCTGCATGTACAATCATTATTATTAATAATAATAATAACAGTAATAATAATACAAATGAGTTTATTTCATTAATAACAGGCCATACTTTTAATAAATAAACAAGTTATCATTCATAGTACACTAAATTTTAAACATTTTAAATTCCAACATTGTGAAAGTTGAATAAATACTCAAACCTGAAAATTTGTGTGGCTCCGTTTTCGTTTGATTATCATTGTAACACTGTGTTACAACTAACCCCGCTGTGTATTACATATTTTAACCCTAGCTAACAGTCGCTAGGAATTGCTGACATGTTTCAAAACGGTGCTATGTTTGAGCCAACAAGACATTGATTAAGGCAATATAAAGTTAGATTTGGAAACGTATACACCCAACTCAGAAACCGAAAAAAATATACGAATGAAAAAATTTACTTTTATGGTGTCAAAACACTCTGTCCGGTATCTTCACGAAATATGATCAAAACTTTACGCAATTTCACGGGAGACCGTCCTCTGGCAGCAAGAGAAAAAGCTTGTTACATTTATTTGTGTTACATTTAACCCCGCGTTAGGTTGTGCCCCCTAATGCAATCAGTGTAGTATTTTTATGACAGATTCAGTCCCTCTACTTGAGCTTGAGGACAGTGGTAAATAACGTTGAATAAACCCTTATATCATAAGATTCCCTTTACTGAACACATTATGCACTGCTAGCCTGACTGACCACACACTGATCAAATGCAGATTGCTTTGTTTCCCTCAGACAAGCATGCCATCATCATCTGAATGAGCTTTTATCATATTAGACGGCCATACTGAGATCCCATTTAGCTCTCAGGCCTTTAATAAAGGTTTGGTTTATTAATTAGAGGTTAATATTAGTAGTCCCCTCAGCGGACCCGGCATGAACAATCGAGTCTCCGAAGAGCCGACGTCACGTGAAAGGCCGCGGTCTGCCAAGAGCCTAATGCATCAGCAATGTGCACAGTCATTTTGCTGATGTCAGGAAAGCAAATAAGCAAGAGAATAAGAGCAGCTTCTTAGTAGGGCAGAAGCGAAACCTGAAACGAATCGCTCTTGAAGGCCGATTCGTCACAATAAGTCATTCAACCGACTCAGCAGAAAACAAAACAAAGAAAGTGAGAATTGGAAACCTCTAAAGTGGACCTAAACTCACTAGTTGAGACGTATGTGCCCTCCAGAAGCTGTGAACAACACCTCGGGGTGCCATCATCACAAAGAGACACAACGTCACTTTCACGGACCTTTATCTGGACTGACCTGCCCAAATTTTCCCATCTAAAGACATATAATTAATACCATTAATACAAGCATTTATCTTTTCTATTCTATTTGTTTTGTTTTTATGATTAAAAAACAACAACAACAACTTGAAGGGGTGTGCATAAGACTGACATGACATGACAGACACTGACAGGTTATGATGTATTGGTTTATGTCAAGGGGTCATCTCAAACAATGTCATATTTGCATTAAAAATGTCATAATTGAGCGAATGACACTTAATGACAGTCACAAACATGCATAAAACTATTTATAACATATGTCATGTCATGATTATGAAGGGGTCATGTTAGTCTTATGCACACCCCTTCAAGTAAAGTGGGTAACACTAATAAGCATTAACTCATGCTTAACTAATGCACAGATTATACTGAATTAATGTGTAACTAATGATTATTTAAGCATTCATTAATGATTCCCACATTATGAACTATTTAAGAGTCAATGTATTAGTTCATACATGAATTGTTCTTAATTAAATATGTAATTGTGGATTAATTCCATAATAACTCATATTTTAACCAATGGTGTTAATTAATATGTTAATTACCCGAATGAGCCAAAGCCTTGTATTTTAACCTCCAGATAATATGACAGGTACACTAATATGCATTAATACATGATTAATTACTTCATTGTTAGTGCAAATTCATGTGCGAATTACTACAATTACTAAATGACTAGTTAATAATGATGTGCCCCAACAAGTAAAGTCATAACATAATGATACCTTTGCAAATCATTAGCTAATGATTAATTAAAGCAGACAACTGGAAGTTGAAGTGCATAGCTTTGACTAATTGTTGTAATTAACACATTAATTTAAACTATTAGTTAATAAAATATGTTATTAAGGAATTAATACACAATGACACATTGAATTAATAGCGCTTCATGTATTACTTAATCTATTAATCATATAGACTCTTTATTAGTTGCTGATGCAGTAATCATTAATTAATGGTTTAGTTCTTCATTAGTTATACATTAACTCATGATTATCTGTGCATTAGTTAAGCATGAATTAATTCATATTAGTGCACCAACATTATAAAGTGTTACGTAAAGCTAATCCTTTTGAATTAAGTGATTTTGTCCTCGTTTTCTAAAGAGATTTAATCACTTTATATGATGAACAGATTGAATTTAGGCTTTTATTCACATATTGATCAGCGAACATAAACAGAAGCTCTGTGCTTGACTCTCGCTGAAGCTCAACGTGCCGCGTGACATGAGAATAAACCTCATTCGTTCTGGCGGAAGCTAGACGTGAAGTTTCACGATTCTTTATGAACTTTTGAATGGACCGAAAGCTCTCAGATTTCCTCAAAGATCTTCATTTGTGTTCTGAAGATGAGCGACGTCTTGAAAGCGAGTGATTAAAGGAGTAGTTCACTTTTCAAAAAACTTTTGCTGATGATTTACTCACGCCCATATCATCCAAGATGTCCATGTCTTTCTTTCTTCAGTCGAAAAGAAATTAAGGTTTTTGACCAAAACATTCCAGGATTTTTTTCCATATAATGGACTTCAATGGGAACCAAACGGTTCAAGGTCCAAATGAGAGTTTCAGTGCAAACTGTTCAAAGGGCTTTAAACGACACCAGACGATAAATAAGGTTCTTATCAAGTGAAACGATCGCTCATTTAATAAATAAATAACAAAGTTTAAGTTTTATAAGCTCAAATGCTCGCCTTGCTCTGTTCTGTGATGCGCGTTGTGACTCTCCTGTCACGTTTATCAAAATGAACAAATCTTTTTTCGACAAGTCAAGTCATTTGTCATTTGGTTCATTCAACGAACGAGACGAACGAATTGACTCGGGAAAAGATTCGTTCGTTTTGATGAACGAGTTCGAACAGGACAGTCACAAAAGCGCATCACAGAACAGAACAAGGCGAGCATTTGAGCTTATAAAACTTAAACTTTGTTATTTATTTATTAAATGAGCGATCGTTTCACTTGATAAGACCCTTATTCATCGTCTGAGTGTAGTTTAAAGCCCTTTGAACAGTTTGCACTGAAACTCTCATTTGGACCTTGAACCTTTTGGACCCCATTGAAGTCCATTATATGGAGAAAATCCTGGAATGTTTTCATCAAAAACCTTAATTTCTTTTCGAACTGAAAGAAAGAAAGACATGGATGACATGGGGGTGAGTAAATTATCAGCAAAAGTTTTTGAAAAGTGAACTTCTTTAACTACAGATTTTCTTTTTAGGTGAGCTATCCCTTTAAAAACAATAAATAGGGTTCCCTGGTTCCTGCATTTATCCCATTGCCCTGTTCTACCCACAGTATCCCCTTCTCAGCGAGTGAACCCTTCCACACCTGTCCTATAATGATTCAGTGTTTTCTCCTTCTCATTCACTGCCATTATTTTTCTCTTTTTTGCATTGATTTGCTGACTGGCATGAAATGAGAAATACCTTAGTTTGCATTGGTGGGTCCAGCACAAGAAGAGGCAGGTGCGCTCGTGTGTGTGTGTGTGTGTTACCGTGACACACAGTGTTTAGGAGCTCTAGAGGTCAGACAGTCCTTTACAGTAAGTCAGCCTCACTGAACCCTGGAGGTTTTTCATGTGCTAAAGATCATATATGTGTGAACACATCTCTCTCTGTTCAACACCTCTGTCTCTGCTTAACTTGATGACGAACACACTGGAAACAGTCGTAAATTATGAGTTTACGCAATTATAAATGTTTTGAAAGGGGTGACATTTCACAAGCTGTTTAATCTGGATGGGTTCCTGAATTAGTTTTATTTTTTCTTCAAGTTGGCCAGACCTGATACGCTTGTAAAGGTAAACATTCTTGCTTTGCATTTTTTTTGTGTGTGTGTGTGTGGTTGCAAATATGAGACCGATTCAAATTCTGCTGAAACGCAGCTGTAGCAAGATAATGGTGCCATTATTCAGCTCAGTTCAATTCAGTGTAATAATTGTGCAAAGCATCTCTAAATGTAACAATAGTGTTATTATTCAGCTTCAGTGTCAATACAGTCAAATCAATAACTAACTGAGTAAAAACTCCATCAGGTGACCGAAATGGAGGATAAAAACTTCTGGCCTTGATGAACGAACACGATGTGACATTAGCCGGGATACATTACACGGGCTTTAGATGGGAAGGAAGTTGGTTGGTCACTTTGAACTTTTATTCATTTCCAGGATATGAATTCTTAATATCAACAATTTAATTGCTAATATCTGTGTTTGTATTTTTACTGGTGAAATCTCACCATAGGCTGCCATTCAAAATCAATTGTTGCTATCAAGAATGGATTTTTTACTATAGAAGAAATATAATTTTTTTGATATCAATAATTACATTGTTACTAGTAAAAAAGCGAAGTCTTTGATATCAACAATTAAATTTCTACTACTGTAGTAACAATGTTCTTTTTTATTTATATCAAAAATGACATTTTTATTAGTGACATGTTAATTTCTGATATTATGAATGTGATTGTTACTAGAAAGCCATTTGATATCAGAAATACATTTTCAGATATCATAAATGAACATTGTTACTAGTAGCAATTAAATCGTTGATATCAAGAATTCACATTTTTACTAGTAACAATCTAATTATTGATATCAAAAATGATGTTTCTACTAGTAAAAACTAAATTCTTGATATCAACAATTGATTTTTTACTAGAATAAATAGCATTTTTGATATCAATAATTACATTGTTGCTAGTAAAAATGTGAATTCCAGATATCAATAATTAATTTGTCACTAGTTGAAATGTCTATTCTTGATATCAACAATTCAATTGGTACTAGTAACAATGTTCATTTTTTATATCAAAAATGAAATTTTTACTAGTGACAATGTTAATTTCCGATATTATGAATGTTATTTTTACTACTGAAAAAATAAAAAAAATAAAAAAAAAATATATATATATATATATATATATATATATATATATATATATATATAGTTGGTTTAACTTAAACAAGCAAGTAACCTGGATGCCGTAAAATTTTAAGTTCATTGAAATGGAAAAATGTAGTTAATACAATGAAGGAGATTGATTTAATCACCAGAAACTCAAAATTTTATGTTATCTGAACAACATAAATTATTTAAGTTGATTTGACAAAAAAAATGTTGTGATTTCAAATCATGAAAATATTTTTTTACAGTGTAGTAATAAATCTAGATATCTGAAATAATATTGATATCAGAAATACATTTTCAGATATCAAAAATGAATATTGTTACTAGTAGCATTTGAATCGTTGATATCAAGAATTCACATTTTTACTTGTGACAGTGTAATTATTGATATCAAAAATGATGTTTCTACTAGTAAAAACTAAATACTTGATATCAACAATTGATTTTTTTTACTAGAAGAAATAGAATTTTTGATATCAATAATTACATTGTTACTAGTAAAAATGCAAATTCCTGATATCAATAATTAATTTGTCACTAGTTGAAATGTCTTGATATCAACAATTCAATTGCTACTAGTAACAATGTTATTTTTTAGATCAAAAATTACATTTTTACTAGTGACAATGTCAATTTCTGATATTATGAATTTTATTTTTACTACACTGTAAAAAATATATTGTTTAACTTAAAAAATGAAGTAACCTGGATGACTTAAAATTTTAAGTTCATTGAAATGTAAAAATGTAGTTAATACAATGAAGGAAATTGATTTAATCACCAGAAACTTAGAATGTTATGTTATCTGAACTACATAAATGATTTAAGCTGATTTGACAAAAAAAAGTTGTGATTACAAAGAATTTGCAAAAAATTGCAAATGCAAGAATTTGCATTTTTACTAGTAACAATCTAATTATTGATATAAAAAATGATGTTTCTACTAGTAAAAACTAAATTCTTGATATCAACAATTGATTTTTTTTACTAGAAGAAATAGAATTTTTGATATCAATAATTAACATTGTTACTAGTAAAAATGCAAATTCCTGATATCAATAATTAATTTGTCACTAGTTGTCTTGTCTTGATATCAACAATTCAATTGCTACTAGTAACAATGTTATTTTTTAGATCAAAAATGACATTTTTACTAGTGACAATGTTAATTTCTGATATTATTAATTTTGACACTGTAAAAAAATATTGTTTAACTTAAAAAATGAAGTAACCTGGATGACTTAAAATTAAGTTCATTCTGAAATGTAAAAATGCAGTTAATACAATGAAGGAAATTGATTTATTCACCAGAAACTTAGAATGTTATGTTATCTGAACTACATAAATTATTTAAGCTGATTTGACAAAAAAAAATGTGATTACAAAGAATTTGCAAAAAAAATGCAAATGCAAGAATTTGCATTTTTACTAGTAACAATCTAATTATTGATGTACAAAAATTATGTTTCTACTAGTAAAAACTAAATTCTTGATATCAACAATTGATTTTGAATGGCAGCCTGTGGTGAGATTTCAATAGTGAAAATACAATTACAGATATCAGCAATTAACTTGATATAAAGAATTCATATCCTAGAAATGAATAAAAGTTAAAACGGCTTGCCATACACTTTTTGGTGCTTCAAACTTGCACGTTCTTTTTGTCTTTGTGAAAACCTGATTGTGTTTTGTCTCTCTTCAGCACATCGTCTGCACCATGGGCCTGAAGTGGTACCCACATCCAGAAGTCCTGCACTGCATCAAAGGTTGTGAGGTAAGAAAGTCCAAATCCTCTCAAATGACTCTCTATCCTGAGTCTTCCTCCCTCACTGGCGACACTCTTGCCTTGACCTCCATTTGCAGAGGCCCAAGAAGATTCATGAAGATGAAGATGTAGAGGAACTCGACACTAAAGTCAGTATATGTGCAAGTGACCGTGATGTGACTCTTTCTGTTCCATTTGTTTGTAGTTTCGGATCTCTACAAATGTTTAAGTAGATCTCACCTTCACCATATGTGCTGTGTCTTGATGAGAAAGGATCGGCCAATGAAAAGATTACTTTCTGAAGAAGCCCGTTTTTATTTTAGTCTTAATTTTAACCTCTTTCTCTTAATTATGACTTACTATTTCATCATTTTGAATTATCATCATAATTCTGACTTGGTATCACATCATTTTGTCTTTTTATCCCATAATTTTGGATTTCTAGCTCATAATTTTGTATTGTATAATTTGGACTTTTCATCATAACCGTGACTTAGTATCTCTATTTTTTCCTTTTATGTTATAATTATGACTTATGACAGAATAGTTTTTTATCTCATAATTTTGATTTAGTATCACATAATTCTGACTTTGTAATCTCATAATTTCAACAATTGAATTACACATTTTTACTTATTAATTACTTATTATACTTTATGACTTTTGACATAATTTTTATGTAGTATCTCATCATTTGACTTTATTGCTCTTAATTTTGACTTCATATCTAATAGTCAACAGTTGAATTATTTATTATTAATTACTTATTATACTTTATGACTTATGGCTGAATTGTTACTTTTTATCTCATATTTTTTTAGTATCTCATCATTTGATTTTATAGCTCTTAATTCTGAATTCGTATCTCATAATTTCCACAATTGATTTTTTTTTACTTATTCATTACTTATTATACTTTATGACTTATGGCAGAATTGTTATTTTTTTATCTCATAATTTTTAATTTCTAGCTCATAATTTTGTATCGTATAATTTAGACTTTTCATCATTAACCGTGACTTAGTATCTCAATTTTGGCTTTTTTATGTTGTAATTATGACTTATGGCAGAATATTTACTTTTTATCTCATCATTTTTATATAGTTTCTCATCATTTGGCTTTATAGCTCTTAATTTTGACTTTGTATCTCATAATTTCTACAATTGAATTACAAATTTTTACTTATTAATAACTTATACTTTATGACTTATGACAGAATTGTTACTTTTTATCTCATAATTTTGATTTAGTATGATAATTTTGATGTGTTGTCATAATTTAGACTACAATGTCAACTTTTTGTGTCTCATAACTTATGTTGACGTATGTCGTAGTAAAAAGTGATACTGTCAATTATGAGTCAAAACTATGACATAAGTGCATACATAAGTTTACATACATATTTTAGACTGAATAATTATGCTTATTAAAGGGATAGTTCACTTTGAAATTTATTTTTGGTATGTTTTATCTTACCTCAAGGGCATCCAAGATGTAGGTGTTTTTGTTTCCACAGTATTTTCAATTTTGATATTTTTAGGTTAAACCGTTTCTTGTCTGTCAGTCGTATAATGGAGGTCTATGGTCACCACCTGAAAGAGCATGCACAGAGAAGTCCAAATTAAACATGATTTAATGACTCGTAAATGTAAGTACACATTGATATGGCCTAAGACACGAAACGAGCGGTTTGTGTGAGAAACGAACAGTATTTATATCGTTTTTACCTCTTGTAGTAAAAACGGCTTCAGATCACTTGGACGTGGCTGTGGTAACAAGAGGTAAAAACGATATAAATACAGTTCGTTTTCTCACACAAACCGCTCGTTTTCGTGTCTTAGGCCATCAATGTGAACTTACATTTACACTTACAGTCATTAAATCACGTTTAATCTGGACTTCTCTGTGCATGCTCTTTAAGGTGGTGACCATAGACCTGCATTATATGAGTGACAACAAGAAGTTCACCAAGAAATATCAAAATTGAAAGTATGTGGAAACGATACACCTACATTGGACCTTGAGGTAAGAAAATTACCAATTTTAAAGTGAACTATCCCTTTAAAGATTAATTCATGTAAGCGTTTTATCAGAAGTACAAAAAAGTATTTTTTCTTACAAAATGGCCATGCTTATGAGACACAAACAATTAAGTATTGCATATATTTCGGATTGCAAAGCATCCGTGTTCATCATGTACAGTAGATCAGCATGTCTCCATTCCTCATGCTAGTGGTGCTCTGAGTTTCTCTCTCTCTGTTTTTATCTCAGCCTTTCATGGGTGACAATTACTGTGATGCCATCAACAACAGAGCCTACTGCAACTACGACGGAGGCGACTGCTGTCATTCCACTGTCAAGACTAAGAAGGTGCGTTACACGTCTTTTTTTTCATATCAACCGTTTTTTTGTTTATGAATTGCACGTGTATATTATGTACGTCTTAACATCAAAACCTCACTGAAACTGACTCGATTTGGTCAATTTTGGATATTCTGAAATGCCCGAATACACACATGTTGTTCTTACACAAATGCGTTCCCAAACTTCAGGTGCCTGCCTCCGAAGCAAGATAACATTTACATTCAGTCATTTAGCAGTCGTTTTATCTAAAGCGACTTACATCTGCACTGTAAAAATTAATATGCTTTATCTCATCAAAAAATGATGGCAACAGATTACAAGCAATATTATTAATTAAATTGTAACAAATTAGAATTGAGTAATAATAAATCAAATACAATTACTTAAAAGTTAACCATTTAAAATGAGTAAAACTTACAACAACAACCAAAAAACATAAATTGAAGTCACCATTATGATGATCGGTGTTTGTTTTAAAATGACGGTTTTCTCCTTCAGTGATTCTGCTTGTTAACATCAGGTGTCTTCAATGTTGGCAATATAAAATAAAGAGTTCTTAATTAATCTTCTATATATATATATGTGTATATATATATATATATATATATATATATATATATATATATTTATATAAAAAAAATATATAATTTTTTTTGGTGTAAACTTTACTCAATTTAAATGGTTAACTTTTAAGGAATAATTTGATTAATTGTTACTCAATTCTAATTTGTAAAAATTTAATTAATAATATTGCTTGTAATATTTTGCCACAATTCTATTGATTTGATAAAGCATATTTATTTTTACAGTGATTTGAGGACTAAATCAAACAAGTCATCGTGAAGCATGACCACACAATAACATGACCACGTTTATTGCACAAAAAGTAATTTATTATACATAAAAAGTTTATTTTTTCTTTGGTTTTGTTTTTCTCTGGCTCACTGGATCGAACTGATGCTATATGATGTGATACTCCAATTTTGCGCATAAGTTAAATTCACTTTGGATGGAAAAGTAGCTACTGAAGTATTACCCACTAACCATCTGACAATTATTGCACACAAACGCGTCCTGGCAAGCTCTAATCTGATTGGCCACCTATACATATATTCTTGGAATGGGATTTCAGTACGCCTGAAAGCAAAGTTGTGTTTACAAAGTATCAGGTTGTTACGATGACTGCTTCTGAGAATCTAATCCCTGGATTTACCAATGTCTGCCAGGGTAGTGGCATGCAATCTTTTAAAGCGATTCAGAGTTTTGTTTGATACACTTTTTCACCTTTCCCAGAATTACTTTGCACATGAACTGGAGAGCAGTTGAGCGAGTTCTTGTCTATTATTATGGTATCATCTATTTAAGATAAAACTGGCCCTAAACCACTTGTAAAAACAAACTGCGATCAGTCATCCTTCATGTTTAGCTTAGCAGGTGACAGACAACAGCCAACATAATATATATTTTTAGTTATTTTAAAAGGACAGAACATGCATCATGAATTCCTGTTTGTTTTCAACTGGCTTTTGTCAGCCTAAGATTTGGCGGTGTCATTTTCAGCATAGTGCAAAAATAAAGATTTCACACACTGGAATTCCTTTACTCGTGACAAGCACGCATTAAATATTTAAAATTATGGAAATGGCATAAAATGCACAAGAGATAAATCCCATCTCATCCATTTATCTTTTTGTCTGACCACAATAACTGGTTTCTGGTTTCACATTCACACAGCTATACACTACCGGTCAAAAGTTTAAGATCGGTAAGATCTTACTGAAAAAAAAAACAGTAATATTGTGAAATAAATAATAATAATAATAACATGTCACATGATCCTTCACAAATCACTCTAATATGATGATTTTATGCTCCAAAAACATGTATGATTATTATCCATGTTGAAAACAGTTTTTTACATTTTTATTTCAGGATTCTTTGATGAATAGAAAGTTCAAAAGAACAGCTTTTATCTGAAATGGAAAGCTTTTGTTACATTAAACACTACCCTTTAAAAAGTTTGGGGTCAGTAAGAATTTGTATTTTATTTTTGGGGGAAATAAATAAGAAATCAATACTTCTATTCATCAAGGATGAGTTACATTGATCAAAAGTTACAGCAAAGACATTTATAATGTTAGAAAAGATTCTAATTAAATAAATGCTGTTCTTTGAACTTTCTATTCATCAAAGAATCCTGAAATAAAAATGTAAAAAACTGTTTTCAACATGGATAATAATCATACATGTTTTTGGAGCATAAAATCATCATATTAGAGTGATTTGTGAAGGATCATGTGACACTGAAGACTGGAGTAATGATGCTAAAAATTCAGCTTTTTTTCAGAGGAATAAATTACATTTTAATATATATTAACATAAAAAAGTCATTTTAAATTGTCATAATATTTCACAATATTACTGTGGTTTTTGTGTATTTTTTTATCAAAAAATTGCAGCCTTGGTGAGCAGAAGAGACTTCTTTTAAAAACATAAAAAATCTTACCGATCTTAAACTTTTGACCGGTAGTGTATATAAATATATTCCGTGAAATTGACCATCTTTCTTCCACGATATTCATACATTTGTACATTGGTTTCTACAAAACTATGAAATTACAACGCATTTACTATAAATACAAAAAAAAAATATATATATATATATATATATATATATATATATATATATATATATATATATATATATATATATATATATATATATATATATATATATATATATATATATATACACACACACATGTAGCCTTAGAAGAATATGGTGGAAAAAAATATGAGTTTGTTTTTGCATTCTCTTGCAAATGTTTTGAATTCCTCTCAAGAAACTTTGCGTTCGCTCGCAAAACGTTTTACAAGCAAACGCAAAGTTTTCTTGGGGGGAATGTATAACATTTTGGGAGAACGCAAAATCATTCACTTATAGATTTTCCTCTCATTTCCCATTTTTTTTCCCCTTTAGGGACAAATAAATACTGTAATTATTCTCCTTTACCCTTGTAATACTTTTGTTTCATTGGGCTTTAAACTAGTTTTAATCTGAGACATTCCCCTGTTTCACAGACAAGGCTTAAGCTGGACCACAGTACATATTTAAGCTGTTTTAAATGGAAGTAGCTTGTTTTTCCACAAGATGCACACCAATAATGTTTTTTTTTTCTCTAAGACATGTTTATAAAAGCGACTTAAAGGAGTAGTTCACTTTAAAACAAACAAACAAAAAAAAACTTTTGCTGATAATTTACTCTCCCCCATGTCCTCCAAGATGTCCATGTCTTTCTTTCTTCAGTCGAAAGAAATTAAGGTTTTTGATGAAAACATTCCAGGATTTTTTCCATATAATGGACTTCAATGGGAACCAAACGGTTCAAGATCCAAATGAGAGTTTCAGTGCAAACTGTTCAAAGGGCTTTAAACGACACCAGACGACTGAATAAGGGTCTTATCAAGTGAAACAATCGCTTATTTAAAAAAAAAGTTTGTTTTATAAGCTCAAATGCTCGCCTTGCTCTGTTCTGTGACACGCGTTCGTGACTCTCCTGTTTGAACTCATTCATCAAAATGAATGAATCTTTTTTTCCGAGCCAATTCGTTAATTTCGTTCAATGAATCAACCAAATGACTTCGAAAATGATTTCGTTCATTTCTGATGAACAAGTTCGAACAGGAGAGTCACGAACGCGCATCACAGAACAGAGCAAGGCGAGCATTTGAGCTTATAAAACTTAAACTTTTTTTTAATGAGAGCTCGTTTCGCTCGATAAGACCCTTATCCATCATCTGGAATCGTTTAAAGCCCTTTGAAGCCACACTAAAACTGTATTTTGGACCTTGAACCATTTGGACCCCATTGAAGTCCATTATATGGAGAAAAATCCTGGAATGTTTTCATCAAAAATCTAAATTTCTTTTAATTAAGAATATTACGGGTAATTTCCTTGTCTGGTTAGTCAGGTGGCTCTGGGCACCGTCATCGTCTTAAACATTTGGCATATGGTCTGTGTGTGAGTGCACGAACGGCGATGATTTATTGAATCCAGTCTACAAGAGGATGTTTTTGGGAGTTTCACAATGTTCAGCCGACGTCACTGAGCAGACATGGGAGACGAGAGTTGACCACGCTCCAGTGTTGATAGAAGGTTAGCTTGTTCTCCAGCTATAAGCCAGACTGCTGGTGTCTCCTTCCTTCTGATAGTACGTCTCACACTTGGCAGGCCAACGTCAGCAGAATGGGACGAGATAAAGTAATCTTTTGATGAGCTGGAGCTTTTTGCTTGCGTTGCGTTGTAACAGAATCAGTTTGCTCACTCCTGACGTCATGGAGAAACTTTCTTGTAAATATTTCTCATTTTAGATAATCCAGTGAGTTCTTAAAGGCCAAATACCCTCGTATAACCTTTGAAAAACAATATTCTGTACTCAAAAGATTGAGTGTGTCTGTTTGGAAGTCACCTGGCATCCAGAGCCGAGATCAGCGTCCTGGCAGTTCTTGAAACAAATTATATCAGCAGGGTTTTGCAAAACATCCTGTCCCTGAAATAGCCAGGGTTTAGGGAAGAACTGAATTAAATAACTCTGAAATAAGCAATCATATTGTGATGGATGTGACGAGGGGGGATCTGAGTCTGAGCGTTTGCCTCCAGGAGTTTGACTGTGTCCTATATTTGCACCACTTTATCTTTATCTGTCCAAATTCCCAAACTCATTCATACATTTCCTGGTCAGGCCCACAAACACGAGTGCAGATCAATGGAGTTCACGCATTAGTGCAGAGATAAGCGGCGGTCTGCTTTGTTTCGAGCCTCTGATTTCAAATTGCACTTAACTTCTCTGCGCCATTCCTGGAGTATTTTGACATGATAATCACTTGAGATAGTGTGTGACTGTTTGTTGTCCCTTGAAATTTGCTCAACCAAGTCATCCCAACCAAGACTTTGTGTGACCTCACCACCTGATTTTCATTTCTTGAGGGTTGCGAGGACTAAAATCTGTTTTTAAGAGCGACTGGAATCGGGAAGACCAAATGTTTAGGATTTATAACTCAATATGAGATTTGGAAGAATTGACTAAATTGGGGGAAATTTCACTAGAAAATGTCACCTATCGACCAGGGCTGGTTATCGATTCAGATGTTCGAATTTCGATTCACAAACTCTCAATTTGATTCGATTTTCGATTCTCGATTCCTCACCAGAGGTCAGAGGTCACATTCCAGGATTTTTCTCCATATAATGGACTTCAATGGGAACCAAACGGTTCAAGGTCCAAAAGACAGTTTCAATGCAAACTGCAAACTGTTCAAAGGGCTTTAAACGATTCCAGATGATGAATAAGGGTCTTATCAAGCGAAACGATCGCTCATTTAATAAATAAATAACCAAGTTTAAGTTTTATAAGCTTAAATGGTCGCCTTGCTCTGTTCTGTGATGCGCGTTCGTGACTCTCCTGTCACATTTTTCAAAATGAACAGATCTTTTTTCATTAGTTCATTCAATGAATGAAGTAAACGAGTTGACTCGGGAAAGATTCGTTCATTTTGATGAACGAGTTTGAACAGGAGAGTCACGAACGCGCATCACAGAACAGAGCAAGGCGACCATTTGAGCTTATAAAACGTAAACGTTTTTAACTTCTTTTTTTATGACGTTTCGCTTGATAAGACCCTTATTCATCGTCTGGATGTCATTTAAAGCAGTTTAAACAGTTTGCAGTTTGCACTGAAACTCTCATTCGGACCTTGAACCGTTTGGACCCCATTGAAGTCCATTATATGGAGAAAATCCTGAAATGTTTTCATCAAAAACCTTAATTTCTTTTCGACTGAAGAAAGAAAGACATGGACATCTTGGATGACATGGGGGTGAGTAAATTATCAGCAAAAGTTTTTAAAAAGTGAACTACTCCTTTAAGTCTTTTCACCTGGTTCTTTTCATACAGTGTTACATAATGCAGATATGAATGCCTAGTTAAATACATATGTTAATGTTGACTCTTGGCCATGTTCTTGGTGAGGTATGCCTCTCTTTTGCTACGATGACTTTAAAGCAAAGGAAGCCGAGGCACTTCCCCACTGCTTGTGTGTTTGTTTCTCTTCCTTATCTCACCCTGCCGTGCTCTCGTCGTGTTCTCTGAAAGGTTTGTGTATTAACATGTTCTGGATGGCTGGCTGTATATTATTCCTCTCAGGGACTTTGAAGGTGCGAGTCAAACAGCATCTAAGGTCACCGCAGGACTCTTTACTGAATCATTACAAGCTGCTGGCATGGGGAAGGAGGCCAGTGGGTATATTAGGGCTAGGAAAGAGAAAGCCTTCGGTTTTATTTAGAGGAGATTCCTTTCTGCCTGAGAATTGGAAGTCAAACGCTAGGTTTTCATTTTAAAGGAGTAGTTCACTTTTAAAAATACTTTTGCTGATAATTTACTCACCCCCATGTCATCC
The DNA here is from genome assembly GCA_030378365.1 of Hybognathus amarus. Classification (NCBI taxonomy): domain Eukaryota; kingdom Metazoa; phylum Chordata; class Actinopteri; order Cypriniformes; family Leuciscidae; genus Hybognathus; species Hybognathus amarus. The sequence continues at coordinate 50,503 of JAQIUQ010003887.1, read as the reverse complement.
AAGATGTCCATGTCTTGCTTTCTTCAGTCGAAAAGAAATTAAGGTTTTTGATGAAAACATTCCAGGATTATCTCCATATAATGGACTTCAATGGGGTCCAAAACGGTTCAATGTCCAAAAGAGAGTTTCAGTGCAGCTTCAAAGGGCTTTAAACGACATCAGATGATGAATAAGGGTCTTATCAAGCGAAACGATCGCTCATTTAGAAAATAAATAAAAAAGTTTACGTTTTATAAGCTCAAATGCTCGCCTGGCTCTGTTCTGTGATGCGCATCGTGACTCTCCTGTTCGAACTCGTTCATCAAAATGAACTAATCTTTTTGCGAGTCATGACTCGAATGGTCCTAAATAAGACCCTTATTCATCGTCTGGTGTCGTTTAAAGCCCTTTGAAGCTGCACTGAAACTCTCATTTGGACCTTGAACCGTTTGGTTCCCATTGAAGTCCATTATATGGAGAAAAATCCTGGAATGTTTTCATCAAAAACCTTAATTTCTTTTTGACTGAAGAAAGAAAGACATGGACATCCTTTAAGCTCTCAAGTTTGGTAAAGTAGAAGGCCGTGACTTTGTAATGTCAGCTATCAGCGGGATTTCGTTTTTTACTTTTACTATGATCATATGGATGGTTAGAAATGTCAACAAATCCCTAACCATTGCGTTTCGAGACGTAGCTTGTTTTGCACCTACTACACTGAATAAAATGTGTTGTACTTTGAAACCATTCACTCTGAAGTGAATTGCCAGTACACTTCACAAAGAAAACAACACATAACACATTGGATTAAACATGACCGTTTGCTTTCGAAAGATAAAAAAAAAGATTGTATGAAATACTTCAATAACATTTTACAGTCTATTCCATTGTACATTAAAATAACACAAGTGTCATTAAAATAATAAAACCAACCAAATCCCGATTCTCGGTGGCTTTTTAAGATGTATGAGGGACAACCTGAATTCAGTGGGTTCTTGTTTGTATTCCAACACCTGAAACCGTGCCAAAGTAATAAATGGAAGCAGGGATCTCCTCCAGGGGCCGGCCTGCAGTCGGCGGGAGCAAATGTGTGTCTCTTACCTTTTTATAAGACATAATTATCAACGCATGTTGCTTTTTGCCCTGCAAAGTTTATGGCTATAAAACCGCATTTCCAAATGAGCTTTTCAGTTTTCCCAAATTCTTTCCTTTAATCTAAGCTGTTTTAGGGAAAAGTGTCAATGAAGTGCCAACCGTGCAAGATTGGAGCAAGATTGCTGAGTTTCCGAGACTTGCACAACAAGGTTTCCCCTATCGAGGCTGTGCCTCCCGTGACTTTCCACATGTTTAATGGCCTGGACACACGAGGAACAGTTTGAACTGGAGGAAAGCATGTTGTAAATGCTACAAACCAGAGTTCAATCCATAGTTAACTTTGTTAACTCTTTCCCAAGTTCCTTCAAGTTGCTATCCACCGCCAGCATTTTCACAAAACCATCATGGCTGCCATATTTTGTTGTATGAATATCTGAACATGCAATATTTTAAAAGAGCCACGTCATGCATTTATCAACACTTGAATGTTGATTTGAACAACATTTTGAACAAAAAGCTGAGAATTATTTTTTTTTCAAAGACTACAGCATGCACGAGCAATGCTTTTATCGCTTGTTTCGCCTTTATGCATGTGTTTTGAAGCAGAGATTCTCCACTTTCAGGAGATGCTTAACAGCGCCCCCTACCAGTGAAAACACGGATAGCTGGAAAATTGGCGGGGAAAACTTAATATTAATAATCTGAATAATCAAATTTCCCGCTTAGTATAGTTCATCAGCCTAATTGTGACCTATTTATGTTTGACAGGCTATGCAAATTTAAACCACCACTAAAAAATATGTTTTGACGTGTACGTGCATGATCAGTTAATTGCAGTTATCATTAGTTAATGCACTGTGAACTAACTATTTTTATAAATCAACATTAACACAGGCTAATAATATATTGCTCATAGTCAGTTCATAACTAATGTTAGAAATTAGACTCATTGTTAGATTTGCAATAAAGCTAGTAAATAATAAAATAAGTCTTATCTTTTATAAAAAAGAGTAGTTCACTTAAAAAAAAAAAAACTTTTGCTGATAATTTACTCGCCCCATGTCATCCAAGATGTCCATGTCTTTCTTTCTTCAGTTGAAAACAAATTAAGGTTTTTGATGAAAACATTCCAGGATTTTCTCCATATAATGGACTTCAAGCGAAATTATGCTTTCAAGCGAAACGATCGCTCATTTAAAAAATAAAAAAATAAAAAAATAACAAAGTTTAAGTTTTATAAGCTCAAATGCTCGCCTTGCTCTGTTCTGTGATGCGCGTTTGTGACTCTCCTGTTCGAACTCGTTCATCAAAATGAACAAATTCATTTTGTTGTTCATTTTGTTTGTTGAATGAACCTCAACCCGATCTCACGACCAAGTCGTACGAATTTGACGAATGATTAAAAAGTGGCTAATTCGTAACAATTCATACGACCTCACTCGTACAAATTAGTATGATTTTGCTAAATCGTACATATTTTACAAATTGGCCAATTCGTATGAATTTGTACGAATGACCTATCCCTAACCCCGCCCCTAAACCTAACCATCACGTGGGTTCAGACAAATCGTACAAATTCGTACGAAGTGAGGTCATACGAATTAGTACGAATTAGACACTTTTTAATCATTCGTCAAATTCGTACGAATTGGGCGTGAGATAGTGTTCATTAGATAAACGGGTTCGAACAGGAGAGTCATGAACGCGCATCACAGAACAGAGCAAGGTGAGCATTTGAGCTTATAAAACGTTAAAAAAATTAGCAATCGCTTCGCTCGATAAGACCCTTATTATATCTGGAATGGTTTAAAGCCCTTTGAACAGTTTGCACTGAAACTCTCATTTGGACCTTGAACCGTTTGGTTCCCATTGAAGTCCATTATATGGAGAAAAATCCTGGAATGTTTTCATCAAAAACCTTAATTTCTTTTCGACTGAAGAAAGAAAGACATGGACATCTTGGATGACATGGGGGTGAGTAAATTATCAGCAAGTGAACTACTCCTTTTATCGTTTCAAATAAGAATTCTTGTTTTAATGGTTTCAGTTTTAGTTAGACAATAACGACAATACCCAGTCTCTGAGTGCACAGTGCAAGCAGAGTGAAACCATTATTTCTCATTTCAAAAAAACAGATTAATAATCTTACGATAACAAACTATTGTTGTTTCTCAAACAATAAACAGATGCCATTCAAATTCCCTCTCAGTTTTGAAAGTAATAAATCATGGTCTTGCGAATGTCGTGACGTCCGCGGCTGAGCCTCAGTGCAGACCAACATTATTCTGGTCTGTTTTGAAGCTCTCCGTCTGCGCCCGACCCCCAGCCCCCCTCAGCTGCAGTCTGACACATACGTGCGTTCTGCCAGGAGCCCTGTGCGCCGTGACGTGTGTGTGTGTGTGTGTTCTGCACTGGCCTCTGCCCCATGCTGACATTCCCAGCCACCGTCGATGAGCCCCAGATGTGGCAGCTGGTCCAGCCACCCTAGGGTCAAGGGCAGAGGAAACCATGTTAAATTTGCCACCCACATCTTACTCTGATGGTGAGATAAAGAGAGGTGCGAAACCAGAACTGTGTCGTGAGAAGGGAGGGAAGATTGAAAAAGAAGTTATGAAAACAACTGTACCTGGTTGATCTGTTTGATGGGGTTCGGCACACTTGTCTGCTGGTTCCCCATCCTGGCCAGTAAACGACCTTAGGCTGTTTTTTCAGCAAGGTTTGCAAAAGCCAATCTGAATGTGTTGGAACGTGAGGGAAGGCACACGGTTGGACAGGAAATGCCATGCGGGGCAATGACGGCTGGTTTGGATATGTGTCCGGTTCATGCTTGTAAAAGCTTCACTAAGTGCTGCTCACACAAACACGTTTTGTTTTCATTACTTAGTCATACATGCCGTTTCCGTCTGCGCTCTCACACTACACACATATTTTTCTTCATCAGTACTTGTGTCTTGTTTTCCAGTAGATGGACACTACCGGTCAAAAGTTTAAGGTCGGTAAGATTTTTTATGTTTTTAAAAGAAGTCTCTTCTGCTCACCAAGGCTGCAATTTTTTGATAAAAAATACACAAAAAACACAGTAATATTGTGAAATATTATGACAATTTAAAATGACTTTTTTATGTTAATATATATTAAAATGTAATTTATTCCTCTGAAAAAGAGGCATCATTACTCCAGTCTTCAGTGTCACGTGATCCTTCACAAATCACTCTAATATGATGATTTTATGCTCCAAAAACATGTATGATTATTATCCATGTTGAAAACAGTTTTTTACATTTTTATTTCAGGATTCTTTGATGAATAGAAAGTTCAAAGAACAGCATTTATTTAATTAGAATCTTTTCTAACATTATAAATGTCTTTACTGTAACTTTTGATCAATGTAACTCATCCTTGATGAATAGAAGTATTGATTTCTTATTTATTTCCCCCAAAAATAAAATACAAATTCTTACTGACCCCAAACTTTTTAAAGGGTAGTGTTTAATGTAACAAAAGCTTTCCATTTCAGATAAAAGCTGTTCTTTTGAACTTTCTATTCATCAAAGAATCCTGAAATAAAAATGTAAAAAACTGTTTTCAAACATGGATAATAATCATACATGTTTTTGGAGCATAAAATCATCATATTAGAGTGATTTGTGAAGGATCATGTGACACTGAAGACTGGAGTAATGATGCCTCTTTTTCAGAGGAAGAAATTACATTTTAATATATATTAACATTTTAAATTGTCAGAATATTTCACAATATTACTGTTTTTTGTGTATTTTTTTTTATCAAAAATTGCAGCCTTTAAACGTCTTTTAAAAACATTAAAAATCTTACCGACCCTAAACTTTTGACCGGTAGTGTGTCTTAAGATCCTTAGTAAAAGTTGTTTTCTGTAACTTATTTTCTGTAAGAAAAACTTAAACTTGACAATTTGACATAAAAAAATGTATATCAAGATCATATAACAAAATAAATCTTGAATTAAGTAGCCAATGCTTATTTAGATTTCTACCGGAAAACAAAAAAATACCGAAACTGGGTAACGTGCCTGTAAAACATTGTTGTTGGTGCATCAGCATACCACATTACACTGTAAAAATGAATATGCTTTATCTAATCAATAGAATTGCGGCAAAAGATTACAAGCAATATTATTAATTATTTTATAATATATTATTAATTATTAATTATAAATTTAACAAATTAGAATTGAGTAATAATTAATCAAATTATTCCTTAAAAGTTAAACATTAAAATGAGTAAAGTTCAAACCAAATAATTTAACAAAAATATCTCACTGACAGACAGACGTCAAAGATTAATTAAGAACTCTTTATTTTATATTGCCAACATTGAAGACACCTGATGTTAACAAGCAGAATCACTGAAGGAGAAAACCGTCATTTTAAAACACACCGATCATCATAATGGTGACTTCAATTTATGTTTTTTGGGTTGTTGTAAGTTTTACTCATTTTAAATGGTTAACTTTTAAGGAATTAATTTGATTAATTATTACTCAATTCTAATTTGTTCAATTTCATTAATAATATTGCTTGTAATCTGATGCCACAATTTTGTTTGATTAGATAAAGCATATTCATTAACAGTGTATTATGCAGATCTCTAGTAATTCTTTCATACTTTTAATTACTTTATTATAACATTCCAATATTCATTGTCAACCATAGCAAGATCATATATCAGCCTCTTGAATCAAATTGCAGATTCACACTCTCTAGTTCCATACAATCATTATTGATTGCAGCAAAGGCCTTTGGGAACTTATAATCACGGACCCATTTAATACTTAAGTTAGTGTGCAATGTTGTTGTTTTTAGCATAAATAAGATTTGTAAAGGAAGGGCAAAGCTTTGCCTCCTAACATTGCAGTATTGATGTAGTGTTCACTGTAGCTTTTGTAAGCTCTTGTGTAAGACTGTTCACCGCCCCATAGGGAAATGATTACTTTGTATTACCATAGTTTTCTGACAAATATGATGCATCTATAAGAACATAAAAAAACAAAAAAAATAAAAAAAAAAACAGTGAAATCTGTGCTTGCAAAGTCTGAGCTTGAAATTTGTTATTTCGTAACATTGTCAGGGTCTGAATCGGGCTTCGAAATGGTTTGAGATTGATGCCATCGTTAATATTTACATCTCGCTGAGAGCTCGCGGTTATGAAGAGGCGGGACATTGCCTGAACACATGCTAATCACTGCCAATCACAACACATGTGGGCCGGCTAACCAATCACAGCACATTTCGTATCTCGGAAGGAGGGGCTTCGTCAAAATGATGCGTTCAACCAGACCGGGGCGATAGGAGTTTTAATAATGTAAAATATGTGAAGAATAGAATAATGCGTTTTTTGAACATTCGAGCAGGGAAACATATGAAAGAGTTCAGATGCAAAAGCCTCTAAATGCCATTTGAAATGTTCTTCTAAAATGACCATTTTTATCAAGCTTGTATATTTAAGTTCAGTAATTTCACTTAAATGACAATTAATAGGTAATCTTCATTGCCATTTAAGTGAAATTACTGAACTTAAATATACAATGCTAATGATAAAAATGATCATTTTAGAAGAAAATTTCAAATGGCACTTAGATGCTTTTGCATCTAAACTCTTCAATATATTCTATGACACTCCAAAAACAAAATCAAGACTTTGTACAAGGGCATAATAGGATCCCTTTAATATTACTGTACATTGATGGAGTTTTCAATCGATTGTTTTGTACAATGTGATGGACTACGTTTTTCTTACAGGAAGCTTTGAGCTAATTTACTTGAATAATGCAATTAAAATTGCAGTACTCCCCATATCTCCTATTAAGAACATAATTGCATTATCATAATCACAATCACAATGAGCTACATTTCAACCAACCAATGTTTGTCCCAGTATGTCGTGCACCAAGATACATTGGCATACGAGTTCACCTCATAAACAAATCCGTCTTCTCGGCCTCTTAAGACGAATGGTTAAGTGAATGTGCACATATGGTCCTAGTTTTGAGCGAATGGAGATGCAGTTTATCCCGAAAAGCATCTGAGGCCTGCCTCGAGGGAGACGCACCACAGCAGCTGGTGTCACTGACGCACTGCCAACATACAATTGTGACGTCAAGTGCCAAATGCCATTCAAATTCTATTTTCAATCCCTCCAAGGGTCTCATCGATTTTGCAGAGCATGTCTTGACCAACATGTGTTTTTCTTTTCTCCTTCAAGGTGATTCCGTTCCCCATGTCGTGCGACACCCGAAAAGAGTGCGCTTGCCGGGACCCCAACGCCTTGGAGAACCGGAAGGGCGAGCACTTGCACTCGCTCGGTTGAAACGCTCCACCGACTGGGAAAGGATTAGATGTTCTTCCCAGAAATGCTGCTGCTTCACGGTTGTACCTCTCTCCTCTTATAGCCGTTCATCCTTTCCAAGTCCAAGTCTACCTGCTATCTCTTACAATACAAAACGTTTGGAAAAGGACCCCCTGATCACTCACGACTCGCTCAACATCACCCCCTCCAAAAAACGAAATCAAGCCAAACGAAACCAGGACTAGCTTTCTGATTTGACCAAAGCATCATCTCAAAGGTCCTCAGTCGTCCCTTGTGCTTGGCTGGAAAGCGATCGCCCATTTTTAAAAGACTAATCACTGATTTTTTTGATGTTCCAACAGTGAAACCATCCGAAACCCATCAAATATAAAACGCGCAACGGGAAGCGGCTGCAGGTCCCGTCACGCACTATTTATGAATAATTATTTAAAATGCACACGGATAGATCCGTGCAGAGATGAGTCGTTCCTTTAGCATGGCTGCTGCTGTTGTTGCTGCTAAGATTGCTGCTAATTAGTCAAACAACAGACAACAGGAACACGCAGGCCATGATTCAGTGTGTCGTCAGTCTGCCTTAACACTTACCTCTGATCAATATGACCGCCAATGACCGAACACCTCCAATTACGGCCCAAGGCCAGAGCTGAATTGTAACTCATCTGGTCAGAATGCATAATAGACACTATATATGAATGTAGAGGCCACTGTCATTAACATTTTGTTTAATATAAATGGTTAGTTCACCCCAAAACAGACAATTACATCATTATTTACTCACCTTCCCACCTGTTTTTGGTAACATTTTACTTGAAGGGGACTAACATGACACCTTCATAACCATGTGTCTTGAATATGAAGTAGGGTTTATGCATGTTTATGACAAGTGTCATTAAGTGTCATTCGCTCAATAATGACATTTTGAATGCAAATATGCAACCCAATCTCACGGGAATTCGTATCGAATTTTACGAGGTGGCTAATTCGTAACAATTCATACGACCTCACTCGTACAAATTAGTACGATTTTGCTAAATCGTACATATTTTACGAATTGGCCAATTCGTATGAATTCGTACGAATGACCTACCCCTAACCCCGCCCTAAACTTAACCGTCACGTGGGCTTAACCGTACGAGTGAGGTCGTACGAATTAGCCACTTTTTAATCACTCGTAATCGAATTCGTACGAATTGGTCGTGAGATAGGGTAGAAATATGACATTGACAGTTTAAGATGACAGACAATCAAGTTAAACTGATTGTGTTTGGCTTTGACATTGGCTGTCATGAGGCATTATAACTGTTGAATATTTTTCGTGACCTCAACTACAGTGGTACTAATTGAATTAGTCATTAAAAAGTTATAATGGCTTCATGACAGCCAATGTCAAAACCAACCACATGACAGTTTAATGTAATGTTAACCAATAAAGCTAAGTTTGATCATTAACCTGCTATGTCATGTATTGGTTTATGTCAAGAACAATGTCATATTTGCATTAAAAATGTCATTATTGAGCGAAAGACACTTAATGACAGTCACAAACATGCATAAAACTTCATATTCATAACATATGTCATGATCATGAAGGTGTCATGTCAGTCTTATGGACACCCCTTTAAGTAAAGTGTTGCCCAGTTTTTATTGATGCATTTTTGTGTGTCACTCACATATAAAACTAAGCATGTGCATAGAATGAGTTGAAAGCGTCTTCCGAAGCTGTGATGAAGAGACTGAAATGGAAGATTTTATTAAAAGCGAAATCTTTCCATCTGCTGCCGCTCTCAAATGTCAGTCTCTGGTTACAACACCCATGGGAACCAATGACATTAAACCGTGGTGTGACGTCCAAAGGTGCCATACTTAAATCTAGCCTTTGGTCTGTTCCTCACACAAATCCATCCGCTTCAGAAGACCACAATGGACTGCTATTGTGGTACTTTTCATTATTTAATTGACCCTGATGATGCCCCTTTCGCAGTCAAGGTAACTTACCGCACACGTGCCAACTTTTTAAACACTTGAAAGTGTTTTTAGCCCACTTGAAACAAGGTAAAATGCGACGGGCGCTTGTGCCATGGATGTGCTGCCAGTAAAACAACAAAAACGTTTTATCTTCCACCATAATCCGAATGACTTTATAGACGCAAAATCACCATCAAACAAAACTTATTATTACTTAATGTTTAGAAAAATGTACTTCAGCTGCCCGGTCAAAAATAAAAGTTGCTTAAGAGTCAATGATTGGATAATTGTTGCAGTGATTATTATGTTTTTGTTGTATGTTTGGCATCAGTTCTTCTAACCCTAATGGATGGAGTGTGTACACTCTTAGAAGAAATGGTTCTATTTAGAACCAGAAATGGTTCCATCCCCCGCTTCATATATGGAACTCCAAAATGGTTCTTTATAGAACCTTTTTTTGGTAAAAGGTTCTATTGGCCAAGTACGGAACCCCAGGGTTCTAAATAGAACCCTTTTTTTAAGAGTGTATAGAACCTTTTAGGGGTTCCAAATACATAGCACTTTAGAACCTTTTAAGGTTCTATATAGAACCATTTTTTTGGGTAAAAGGTTCTATTGGCCAAGTACGGAACCCCAGGGTTCTATATAGAACCCTTTTTTAAAGAGTGTATAGAAATCTTTTAGGGGTTCCAAATATCGTAGCGCTGATAGAACCTTTTAAGGTTCTATATAGAACCATTTTTTTTGGTAGGAGGTTCTATTGGCCAAGTATGGAACCCCAGGGTTCTATATAGAACCCTTTTTTTTAAGAGTGTATAGAACCTTTTAGGGGTTCCAAATACGTAGCACTTTAGAACCTTTTAAGGTTCTATATAAAACCTTTTCTTCTAAGAGTGTGGCTTTTCAATTCTTAAAAAAAAACATGTAGGAAGACATCATGGCCATGAAGAGATGAATACATTTTTGGTCAAGATCTTGTATTGTCAATGCAAGAGTCCAGATCTCTGTAAAGTCTTCCCGAAATGTAAAGCTATATTAAGGCAAGAAAAACTGTGGCCAAACCAGGGTTTCCATTGTCCGGTAATTACCAGACATTGGCCGGGAAAAAAATTAAAATGTCCGACAAAATTAAATCTCTCCGGTCAATATGGTCCGATTAAAAAAAACTCGCCTCCCCTAACACAATATGAATTTGATAATAAGCCTAAAATGTATTATGCAAAATGTACACCAACCTTTGGCTATGTTGTTATAAAGGAACAGACTCTGTTTGAAAGTTATTAAACATTTCAAATAAAGCGCACGCCTAAAACGGCTGTAATATAGACCAAAACAACAAATGATTGAGTGAGATGTTTCAGATATGGCCAGGCTAGCCTTAAAAGCTTTATCAAAAGGCCTTTTTTTAAATAAAAATGGCTTTTATTAAAAGCTTTGGTAAATTGGGAACATCTCGTTAGTTGTTCTAATCTGCGCAATTGTAGGCTACAGGTTTTTTTTTTTCTCCCATCAAAACTGAATTGCCTTTGTTCATCATTGGTTACAGCCTATATCAAGCAGGGACACATTCGTGTACATTTTATTTTGTGATTTCACCGGAATGAATAGAGAATCTCAGCAAAGCCGATAGATTTAAACGCGCGTGCGTCCGAGTGAAGATCGCGCACCCGTGCAGCGCGTCGCCCATGCGACTGTTAGCAGCGGACATGAGCGCCATGCTTGATTTCAAAAACAACAGATTTTCAGCGCTGGATTTCTTATTTAATTGCGAACTAAATGGATGATCTGCTAGTTAACTGGAGGTGTTTTGCCTCAATGTTTCAAAAGTAAGTGTGTGAAGCCATAGTAAAAAACAATTGGTGTTGATTGACGGCAATTGGACGTTCGTGTTTTTTTGTTTTGTTTTGTTTGTTTTTCCTGTCTATTTGAAATTTAGGCTAATAACGTTGCATTCGATACGGCCTGTTTTTTTAAGTTACATAGTCAAGTTGAGGAAAACTAGAGGCAGGTTAATTAAAGTAGTAGTGTACTTTTGAAAAAAAACAAAACTTTTGCTGATAATTTACTCGCCCCCATGTCATCCAAGATGTCCATGTCTTTCTTTCTTCAGTTGAAAATAAATTAAGGTTTTTGATGAAAACATTCCAGGATTTTCTCCATATAATGGACTTCAATGGGAACCAAATGATTCAAGGTTCGTGACTCTCCTGTTCGAAAATCAAAATGAACGAATATTTTTCTGAGTCATTTGGTTGATTCAACGAACGAATTGACTTTGAAAAAGATTCTTTCATTTTGATGAACGAGTTCGAACAGGAGAGTCACGAACGCGCATTTGAGCTTATAAAACTTTTTTTTTTTAGTGATTGATCGTTTCGCTTGATAAGACCCTTATTCATCGTCTGGAATTGTTTAAAGCCCTTTGAACAGTTTGCACTGAAACTCTCATTTGGACCTTGAACCGTTTGGACCCCATTGAAGTCCATTAAATTGAGAAAAATCCTGGAATGTTTTCATCAAAAACTTTAATTTCTTTTTGACTGAAGAAAGAAAGACATGGACATCTTGGATGACATGGGGGTGAGTAAATTATCAGCAAAAGTGTTTTTAAAAAGTGAACTACTCCTTTAAGAGGCAATATTTGACCGACATATCATCAAAATGTCCGTCAAACGAAACCGGCACCATTTTTTTCTAGCATAAACTCTGTTTATTATGCTAAAAACATAATGATCACTGCAATGATGATCCAATCACAGACTCAAACGGCAGCCTTTTTTTGCCGGCAGTGTGTATATAAACACATTGTTTTTTTGGCTACCAACTGTGAACGTTTCCTTCAGACCTCGTCCCCTCATGGCCTTACAATGTTTTGTCTAGTTTTTGTGAATCTCCACATCTGATGGTGTGTCAAACCTGCTCTCGAGCTGAACTTCACACCGCTGATCGATACTGATGTCCACTTGTGTTGACTGTTCGTTCAAAATGCCCCCAATTCGTAATCTTAAGATATAGTAGTATTTGTCTGGAAAGTTCACGCTTAATAACACTTTACAATAAGGTCCTGTTAGTTACTGTACATGTACTAACACAACAGTAATCTTTGAAAACATAAGCTGATGGTATAGCTGAGGTCCATTGCAAATTGAAAACTTACTGTAAAGTGTTACTATTTCAATGTATATACAATGGCTCCTTGATTATCGGGCCCTTAAAAAACTTTTCACGGCCGTTTTATTGGCATAAAACCTTTAGGGTTATTTTGCCTAATGTTTTAATAACGGGCATCACTTTGTGCAATTGTAGATATGGTAGTTGAAGTATAATAACTTTATGACATTTATAATTAATTAAAAGAAATGCAAAAAAATATGGAAGCAACACTTATTGAAGAAAGTCAAACAACCATATCATTTTTTTTATGCGTTTATTATTCGAGTCTTCGTATGTATGGCATAAAGACTTCCTCACGAGATGAAGTCAATCGTTTTTTGTTTTTTTTTGTGCTCGTAGTGTCACAGGTGTAGTCATTTATATTTCTAAAGAAACGATAAAATTAAAAATACAAGTAATAATAAATAATAACCGTATGTACCAGTAGTCAGTATTCGTGTCATTGAACGAAAGGCAAATCTTCTAAAATCGCTGCTATTGTCAGGCAGGACAAATTGGGAGGGAATGTGTTTGTGGTGTTTTATGTTCCTTATTACTGTATGATATTATCATATGCCTCTGATTACTGACGATTATTGTGGTTTCACTTGCTTCACGTCTGGTTTTATTGTAAACAGCAGAGCAATGTGACATATGGACGCAATTTTATTGCCTTGTCAGAACAAGCGTTTGGGATCATGGAAAACTGGCTTTAATATTTATGTGTGGAAAACAAGTCTTTAATTGGGTCATTGTATGTATGTGTAGGTTTTATTTCTGATGTTTGTTTGTTTGTTTGTTTGTTTGTTTGTTTATTCAGCCATCTCATGAATTGGGTTGAAGGATTTATTATTAATGTTATTAAAGGAGTAGTTCACTTTAAAAAAAACTTTTGCTGATAATTTACTCACCCCCATGTCTTTCTTTTCTTCAGTCGAAAAGAAATTAAGGTTTTTGATGAAAACATTCCAGGATTTTTCTCCATATAATGGACTTCAATGGGGACCAAAATGATCCTGTTCGTTTCGAACACATTCATCAAAATGAACGAATCGTTTTCGAGTCATTTCGTTACTTTCGTTCGTTGAATGAACCAAATGACTCGGAAAAAGATTTGTTCATTTTGATGAACAAGTTCGAACAGAAGAGTCACGAACGAGCATCACAGAACAGAGCAAGGTGAGCATTTGCAACTTATAAAACTTAAACTTTTGTATTTTTTTTTAAATGGCCGATCGTTTCGCTTGATAAGACCCTTATTCATCATCTGGAATTGTTTAAAGCCTTTTGAACAGTTTGCACTGAAACTGTCTTTTGGACCTTGAACCATTTGGACCCATTGAAGTCCATTATATGGAGAAAAATCCTGTTTTCATCAAAAACCTTAATTTCTTTTCGACTGAAGAAAGAAAGACATGGACATCTTGGATGACATGGGGGTGAGTAAATAATCATGTTTTTTTTTTTTTTAAGTGAACTCCTTTAAGCACCCAAAGATGAAATAAGTGTAGGAAATATTTCACAGAGAGAAACAAGCAAATACTATACAATGCACGAGAGTACAAAAATTATAATAGTGAAAATGTATGAAGATTTTGTCTATATATATTCTCGGAGAACGAATACCTAAAATAATGTACTCGAGCATTTATTGCCAAGATGGACAGCAAAACTGATCAGCATCCACGTTGCCAAAATAACACGAACACCAGTAACTTGCCAACTCACTGACAGCCGATGCTTTTTCTGTGTTGTTTTTAATGCACAGAGATTTCCTTTTTTTAATCATTTTCTCACACTCGTTATATATTTCACGATCGCTGCATGCAAATACTAGTGGAATTACACCAAATTCCTCATGCATCTCTACGTCTAAAACTGTCTGTTGGGTTGTTTAATGAAGTTTTCAGTGGGACGTTTCACACACACACACACACACACACACACACACTACTGTATGCATAGGATTTCTTGCTGTACCTCATGCCTGTAATGTTTGCTGCTTCCATATTTTAGTGATTTGCGTCTATTAGCAACATATAGTAGTGTACATAGTAGAACTATTTATTAAGAGTGTTATACTTTTGTAAGTTATATTTTTTATTATGTAAGTTATTTGTACAATGGTCTTATAAATGTAAAATTTAGTTATAGGGGCTCTTATATTATTTTTCTTTTGTTTATTCTTTTATCCACTGCTAAAGTTGAAGAACAAATACAATAGTTCAGAACTATATATTCAGTAATCTCGCTTTTTCGTGTGTGTGTGTTGCAACAAACAAATAGAAAACAAAATGTCATTTAAGAGAAAAAAAAGGCTTGTGTTTTTGTCACAGAATGTCATTCAGTCACTCTGGAAATACTGCCACTAATGCAGTCGAGACATGATTGTAACTTCTATGTTGTAATATATGTTTGTAATTGTTTGTTAACACAGTAGATTTATGGCATAAAGGAAAATGGGATCATGACATTTCTTGCAGTTTTAAAAATTAATTTCGAATGTCTCTTTAAATCTGAGAGCTCACCTGCATCTGGACAGGTGAAGAAAACATATTTCTGTGTGTCCAGGTGTCAAAATATGGACAAACACAGTTAAACATCAGCGTTCAATGAGACTATTGGGAGTCCTCAAAGTTGACATATATTTCTTTGAAAAGTTGGTTGGATGGTGTGCAAGAAAAGACAACAAGAAACGAATGGAATTGTATCAAGAGTTTTATAACAGTTTAATATGAATGTCTCAATTATGAAGATGTAAATAGTGATGTGAAAAAGTGTACCAGTTAAATTGCCTTGTATATTTAAAGAGATTCATTAGACACAGCGATACATTTATGACAGTTATTTAAAGTTGAAATGCGCCATATTTCCAACATCTGTCTTGTACTTCAAGTGTCCTTTAATTTCAGCCAGTGTTTTAAATTCTCTTGAAACGGATGTGTTTGTGCCTGTTAAACCCATCTGTGTTTGGTGATGGCTGCTCTTGACCTCACATTGCTAATAAATTATGACCAAAATTCTGTCAATATTTGGACCTTTGCTTGATTGATACACATAATGTATAACTCTACGCGGTTGAGCAGATTCCCAATCCACTACGTCACTACACTGTAAAAATTAATATGCTTTATCTAATTAATGGAATTGTGGCAACAGATTACAAGCAATATTATTAATTAAATTTAACAAATTAGAATTGAGTAATAGGTAATCAAATCATTCCTTAAATGTTAACCATTTAAAATGAGTAAAACTTACAACCAAAAAATTGAAGTCACCATTATGGTGATCGATGTTGAGTAAAGTTTGCACCAAAAAAAAATTTAACAAAAATATCTCATTAACAGACAGACGTCAACGATTAATTAAGAACTCTTTATTTTATATTGCCAACATTGAAGACACCTGATGTTAACAAGCAGAATCGCTGAAGGAGAAAACCGTCATTTTAAAACAAACACCGATCATCATAATGGTGACTTCAATTTATGTTTTTTGGGTTGTTGTTGTAAGTTTTACTCATTTTAAATGGTTAACTGTTAAGGAATTAATTATTACTCAATTGTTAAATCTAATTAATAATATTAATTGTAATCTGTTGCCATTTTTTTTTTGATTATATAAAGCATATTAATTTTTACAGTGTGGATAGAGTTGATGTCTTTCCATCAGAATTCACACATATAACAAGAAACTAGATGTTCCCTTTCGTAGTCACTCCAAGTTACGTCAAGAGTGACGGAGAATGGGGTTTCGCATAGAAAGCCAATCCTCTTCGAGTATTTAACAATGAGCCAATGGCATGAGAATGCCTTGGGGCTGCGGAATTTGCATAGCGTACTCCGCCCCACCGCGTGGGTATAAAAGGAGGAAGTGAACGCAACCGCAGTATGTTTTCGCTTCGGAGCCAAGAGATTTCTTCACTCCCTAAGCCTTTCTCACTGACAAGACTCTTTGAGACGAGCGTCCTCTTCAGTGCTGGTGTGACGTCGGTACCCAGCGGGATTCTGCATTGCCTGCGATCTGTGCAGTGGTCTGCCAGACTTTGCGTTTCTCCCTGGTCGCCTCGGCGCTGAAAGAGTGAATTTCCTCCTCTCCACTAAAAGAGCTGCACGTGGCACATCTTTTTAAAGATGGCTCGCCTGTGTTCTTCTGGGTGCGGTCGATTCATTTCGTACTCTGATGGTCACGATCGCTGTTCTGTGTGTTTGGGCATTCAGCATGCAGCAGCAGCTTTCGTGGATGTCATGTTCCTTCTGTGGGAATATGACCATTTCTACACTGCGATCGAGACTCAATGATCTAACAAAAGTGAGTCCCCGTACCCGCTACTTGTTCTGCTTCTTCTTCTAGAAGCTCTTCGACTCGCGGGCAGGGTGATCTGACGGTGACTGTGTGGAACAAAAACCCGACGAGAGAACCTCGGCCCACACCTCCCGCCACAGTGTTAGAGCCAGCGAGCGCTGAATCGGTGTTGACGTCTGCCTGTTCGCAGGCACCGTCGATTTCGTTTGGCGCTCCAGAGGGTGATGCGATGTCGATCGCAGCATCACAGGGCGGGCTTGAGTCCTCGGGAAGTGAGGATGCGGCTGCGTTGCCTCCCTCTGGAGTGCCAGCGTTGCCCGTGTCTGATCCCGAGATGACGGCCATGCTTTCTCGGGCCACCGCGAGCATCGGGCTAGAGTGGAACCCTCCGCCCTGCCCCCGATCTCTCGCGGATGGATAATTGTTTTATGGGGAAGGCTGCCGCCGCAAGGCCACAGCCGACCCCAATTCCCTTTTCCCCAAGCTGCATGCGGAACATACGCGCACTTGGAAGGCCCCTTTGACCTCTCGAGAGCGCGCTCCAGCTTCCCCCGCCTTTCCTCCCCTTGACGGTGCGGCTGCCCGTGGGTGCGCTGGGATTCCTCCGGTAGAGCCGCTCTGTTGCGATGCAACTGTGTCCGCAGAGTGCCTCCTCCCGGGGGTTCCTAAGCACCCATCCAAGGCCTGTAGGTTCTCGTCTCTATGGCGGCGCGTTCCTATAGAGCGGCGGGACAGGCAGCCTCCGCCTTGCACGCCATGAGCACTTTGCAAGTTTTTCCTCAGTGATGATATCGAGTGCTTTCCAGGAGGTGGTAGCAGGCCCCCTGTCAGTGATGATATCGAGTGCTTTCCAGGAGGTGGTAGCAGGCCCCCTCCTTCCCCCGGTGGAGAATCTTTTGTTCTCAGCTCCCCGCTGCTCACCCACGGGTGGGCAGCACCCTGAGTTGGTTAAAAGAAAGACTCGACATCATCACTGAGCACACAGACAGCAATGAGTGCGCTCGACGTCCCGCCACGTCGACCCTCTCATTCCTCTCTGTCTCTGAGGGTGCCGAAGGGAGCGTGCGTGGTTCTCGCCGCTCCCCTCCCCTCTCTCGCCAGATCCTCGACAGAACAGACCCCATGGAACGCTGGTCATTCCCTGGTCTCTTCTGTCGGGGAACCGGGGTCGACTGGGCATCGGCACGGGGTAGCTCCCGGGCCCATGCCGGTCTCCCCATCCCGCTGCCCCTGTGGTCTGTGGACGTCTGTGGTTCGCATGACCCCATTGGTTCAATTTCTGGTTCAATTGGTCTGTTCTGTACATTGACAGAACGCGGTGTTTCAGGACCTCAGAACAGCTCTTTGTCTGTCATGGGGGGAGCCAGAAGGGAAGGGCTCTCTCAAAGCAATGGCTGTCTCACTGGATAGTGGACGCTATTGCTTTGTCTTACCAGCAGCAAGGACGTCCATGCCTCCTTGGTGTGACGGCCCACTCCACTCGGAGTGTGGCTTCCTCTTGGGCTCTTGCGCATGGCGCCTCGCTAACAAACATTTGCAGAGCTGCAGGCTGGGCGACACCTAACACCTTCGCGAGATTTTATAATCTGCGCATTGAGCCGGTGTCCTCTCATGTACTCGCTTCCACTAGTACTGGACCCGCTTAAGTGTCTTCGCTTGCTCGCCATTCCACTCCTCGGATTGGATAAGTGCGATATTCCTCAGGTAGCCTCAGCTAGCCCTGAGTCCTCCAGCACTCATGATGCGGGCACCACTGCTAAACTATCCGCTCCGGTGCCGGCTAGGTGCCTCCGTGTGCACGGTTCCCCAGGTAACTGTCTCACGTGTATTCTCCACTCTAAGCCTCTCTGAGCATGTGTCTTCCCTCGGCAAGCCATCTGCCACCCCTGGAGTTAAAATTAGCCACCTGCGGTTGGTGCTCCAGTGATCTCCATGTGCAGTCCTTAGTGGCCACATGTGTATTTCGTAAGTCCTCCCTTCGGTAGGCATCTGGGTAGCATATCCCTCCTGGGATATGTTTCCCAGTGTGCCTTGGTATTATTGTGTCAAAGTAGGACCACCTGGTTGTAAACCTGAAGTTCAGGGGTCTAGACTTTCGCAGGGCACTGGAAGACAGCTGTAAGATGGCGTGATGGCACAGACCCCCATTCTCCGTCACTCCTGACGTAACTCGGAGTGACTACGAAAGGGAACGTCTCGGTTACTGGTGTAACCCTCGTTCCCTGAGTAGGGAACGGAGACGTTACGTCTCCTTGCCACTTCTGCTGTACCGCTGGGTGACGCCTGAGTTCAGTCTCGGCTCCTCAGCGAAGACATACTGCGGTTGCGTTCACTTCCTCCTTTTATACCCACGCGGTGGGGTGGAGTACGCTATGCAAATTCCGCAGCCCAAGGCATTCTCATGCCATTGGCTCATTGTTAAATACTCTAAGAGGATTGGCTTTCTATGCGAAACCCCATTCTCCGTCACTCCTGACGTAACGTCTCCGTTCCCTACTCAGGGAACGAGGGTTACACCAGTAACCGAGACGCATTTTAGGGTGCATACACATTTCCATAGATGATATCTGTTGTGTAACACTTTACAATACGGTTCTATATGTTAACATTAGTTTACAATGCAACCGCTAAAATGAAATAACAATGACCTTATAACAGAATGTATTAATCTAGGTTTAGATTCATTCCTATGTATAATAAATTTACAGTGGCATAAATTAACATTATGAAAAACAACAGTGTAGTCTATTTATATATTAACAAAGGAAATCTGCAATTGTTTAATGAGCTGTTGTTAAATGCACTAATGTTAACACATGTAATCTTATTGTACAGTTATATTTTGGTGCTTAACACATATATGATGTATCACTATTTGAAAAACTGATGACTATTTCTTCGTCATGTATTGTGTATAAATAAAGCACTGGTAACTATTAGTGTATCGTCCACTCTTTGAGCATTCCAGCGTTTCGGGATTGGATTAGGTGTGTGGGGATTTGGATTCGGAAAATGCAGTTTTCTTTTACTCACTCAAGTTGACATGCATTAATATTAAACAGAAAAATCAGATAAAATATTTGGGTTTCATCCAACTTGGAAGAACCTGAACATAATTATGTTAATTGATCATTAATTGTTAATTAATTATGTCAAACTGTTAATTAATTATGTAATTGAATGTTAAAGAAACATTTCCTGAAGAAATTAATGTTAGCAAACTGTTTTGTGACTTTTATTATATTGGTTTGACAAAGACAATACATGATCCATCATTAAATGTGCTGCGGCTTCTTCTTCTGAGACCAGATTTATAACAGCAACTCATCTTATCTATCAGGACTTAATGGTTTTCCTAAAAGTGATCAAATTTATGAACAATCCACAGAGTTTCATTGAAAGGTTAAAACTTTTACTTTAGCTAAAGCATGTTAGCAATGTGTTAAAACATGCACATGTTATAAAATGCCAGAAACATGCTAGCAACATGTAAGAAACATGAGAGAGATGTTAGCAACATGCAAAAACATTATCAATGTTGACACATGCTAACATGTTAAAACATTTAAACATGTTAAACCTAATAAGAAACATGTTGACAACATGTTAAAACATTATCAATGTGTTAACACATTAACATGTTAAAACGTGTAAATACATAACAAAACATTATCAATGTGTTAATACATGAAAATGCAAAACGTAAGAAGTGTTAGCAACATGCAAAAACATTATCAATGTTGACACATGCTAACATGCTAAAATATTTAAGAAACATGTTAACAACAAGATAAAAGTTCATCAATGTCTGTCTTACCACGTTAACATGTTAAACCATAAGAAACATGTTGACAATGTGTTAACACATTAACATGTTAAAACGTGTAAATACATAACAAAACATTATCAATGTGTTAATACATGAAAATGCAAAACGTAAGAAATGTTAGCAACATGCAAAAACATATCAATGTTGACACATGCTAACATGCTAAAACATTTAAGAAACATGTTAGCAACAAGATAAAAGGTCATCAATGTCTGTCTTAACACGTTAACATGTTAAACCGTAAGAAACATGTTGACAACATGTTAAAACATTATCAATGTGTTAACACATTAACATGTTAAAACGTGTAAATACATAACAAAACATTATCAATGTGTTAATACATGAACATGCAAAACGTAAGGAATGTTAGCAACATGCAAAAACATTATCAATGTTGACACATGCTAACATGCTAAAACATTTAAGAAACATGTTAGCAACAAGATAAAAGGTCATCAATGTCTGTCTTAACACGTTAACATGTTAAACCGTAAGAAACATGTTGACAACATGTTAAAACATTATCAATGTGTTAACACATTAACATGTTAAAACGTGTAAATACATAACAAAACATTATCAATGTGTTAATACGTGAACATGCAAAACGTAAGGAATGTTAGCAACATGCAAAAACATTATCAATGTTGACACATGCTAACATGCTAAAACATTTAAGAAACATGTTAGCAACAAGATAAAAGGTCATCAATGTCTGTCTTAACACGTTAACATGTTAAACCGTAAGAAACATGTTGACAACATGTTAAAACATTATCAATGTGTTAACACATTAACATGTTAAAACGTGTAAATACATAACAAAACATTATCAATGTGTTAATACGTGAACATGCAAAACGTAAGGAATGTTAGCAACATGCAAAAACATTATCAATGTTGACACATGCTAACATGCTAAAACATTTAAGAAACATGTTAGCAACAAGATAAAAGGTCATCAATGTCTGTCTTAACACGTTAACATGTTAAACCGTAAGAAACATGTTGACAACATGTTAAAACATTATCAATGTGTTAACACATTAACATGTTAAAACGTGTAAATACATAACAAAACATTATCAATGTGTTAATACATGAAACATGCAAAACGTAAGAAATGTTAGCAACATGCAAAAACATTATCAATGTTGACACATGCTAACATGCTAAAACATTTAAGAAACATGTTAGCAACAAGATAAAAGGTCATCAATGTCTGTCTTAACACGTTAACATGTTAAACCGTAAGAAACATGTTGACAACATGTTAAAACATTATCAATGTGTTAACACATTAACATGTTAAAACGTGTAAATACATAACAAAACATTATCAATGTGTTAATACGTGAACATGCAAAACGTAAGAAATGTTAGCAACATGCAAAAACATTATCAATGTTGACACATGCTAACATGCTAAAACATTTAAGAAACATGTTAGCAACAAGATAAAAGGTCATCAATGTCTGTCTTAACACGTTAACATGTTAAACCGTAAGAAACATGTTGACAACATGTTAAAACATTATCAATGTGTTAACACATTAACATGTTAAAACGTGTAAATACATAACAAAACATTATCAATGTGTTAATACATGAAACATGCAAAACTGTAAGAAATGTTAGCAACATGCAAAAACATTATCAATGTTGACACATGCTAACATGCTAAAACATTTAAGAAACATGTTAGCAACAAGATAAAAGGTCATCAATGTCTGTCTTAACACGTTAACATGTTAAACCGTAAGAAACATGTTGACAACATGTTAAAACATTATCAATGTGTTAACACATTAACATGTTAAAACGTGTAAATACATAACAAAACATTATCAATGTGTTAATACGTGAACATGCAAAACGTAAGGAATGTTAGCAACATGCAAAAACATTATCAATGTTGACACATGCTAACATGCTAAAACATTTAAGAAACATGTTAGCAACAAGATAAAAGGTCATCAATGTCTGTCTTTAACACGTTAACATGTTAAACCGTAAGAAACATGTTGACAACATGTTAAAACATTATCAATGTGTTAACACATTAACATGTTAAAACGTGTAAATACATAACAAAACGTTATCAATGTGTTAATACGTGAACATGCAAAACGTAAGGAATGTTAGCAACATGCAAAAACATTATCAATGTTGCACACATGCTAACATGCTAAAACATTTAAGAAACATGTTAGCAACAAGATAAAAGGTCATCAATGTCTGTCTTAACACGTTAACATGTTAAACCGTAAGAAACATGTTGACAACATGTTAAAACATTATCAATGTGTTAACACATTAACATGTTAAAACGTGTAAATACATAACAAAACGTTATCAATGTGTTAATACGTGAACATGCAAAACGTAAGGAATGTTAGCAACATGCAAAAACATTATCAATGTTCACACATGCTAACATGCTAAAACATTTAAGAAACATGTTAGCAACAAGATAAAAGGTCATCAATGTCTGTCTTAACACGTTAACATGTTAAACTGTAAGAAACATGTTGACAACATGTTAAAACATTATCAATGTGTTAACACATTAACATGTTAAAACGTGTAAATACATAACAAAACGTTATCAATGTGTTAATACGTGAGCATGCAAAATGTAAGGAATGTTAGCAACATGCAAAAACATTATCAATGTTGACACATGCTAACATGCTAAAACATTTAAGAAACATGTTAGCAACAAGATAAAAGGTCATCAATGTCTGTCTTAACACGTTAACATGTTAAACCGTAAGAAACATGTTGATAACATGTTAAAACATTATAAATGTGTTAACATATTAACATGTTAAAACGTGTAAATACATAACAAAATGTTATCAATGTGTTAACACATTAACATGTTAAAACGTGTAAATACATAACAAAATATTATCAATGTGTTAATACGTGAACATGCAAAACGTAAGGAATGTTAGCAACATGCAAAAACATTATCAATGTTGACACATGCTAACATGCTAAAACATTTAAGAAACATGTTAGCAACAAGATAAAAGGTCATCAATGTCTGTCTTAACACGTTAACATGTTAAACCTTAAGAAACATGTTGACAACATGTTAAAACATTATCAATGTGTTAACACATTAACATGTTAAAACGTGTAAATACATAACAAAACGTTATCAATGTGTTAATACGATGAACATGCAAAACGCAAAAGGAATGTTAGCAACATGCAAAAACATCAATGTTGACACATACTAACATGCTAAAACATTTAAGAAATATGTTAGCAACAAAATAAAAGGTCATCAATGTCTGTCTTAACACGTTAACATGTTAAACCGTAAGAAACATGTTGACAACATGTTAAAACATTATCAATGTGTTAACACATTGATAACGTTTTGTTATGTATTTACACGTTTTAACATGTTAATGTGTTAACACATTAACATGTTAAAACGTGTAAATACATAACAAAACGTTATCAATGTGTTAATACGTGAACATGCAAAACGTAAGGAATGTTAGCAACATGCAAAAACATTATCAATGTTGACACATGCTAACATGCTAAAACATTTAAGAAACATGTTAGCAACAAGATAAAAGGTCATCAATGTCTGTCTTAACACGTTAACATGTTAAACCTTAAGAAACATGTTGACAACATGTTAAAACATTATCAATGTGTTAACACATTAACATGTTAAAACGTGTAAATACATAACAAAACATTATCAATGTGTTAATACGTGAACATGCAAAACGTAAGGAATGTTAGCAACATGCAAAAACATTATCAATGTTGACACATGCTAACATGCTAAAACATTTAAGAAACATGTTAGCAACAAGATAAAAGGTCATCAATGTCTGTCTTAACACGTTAACATGTTAAACCGTAAGAAACATGTTGACAACATGTTAAAACATTATCAATGTGTTAACACATTAACATGTTAAAATGTGTAAATACATAACAAAACGTTATCAATGTGTTAATACGTGAACATGCAAAACGTAAGGAATGTTAGCAACATGCAAAAACATTATCAATGTTGACACATGCTAACATGCTAAAACATTTAAGAAACATGTTAGCAACAAGATAAAAGGTCATCAATGTCTGTCTTAACACGTTAACATGTTAAACCGTAAGAAACATGTTGACAACTATGTGTAACATTACATTCAATCAATGTGTTAACACATTAACATGTTAAAACGTGTAAATACATAACAAAACGTTATCAATGTGTTAATACGTGAACATGCAAAACGTAAGGAATGTTAGCAACATGCAAAAACATTATCAATGTTGACACATGCTAACATGCTAAAACATTTAAGAAACATGTTAGCAACAAGATAAAAGGTCATCAATGTCTGTCTTAACACGTTAACATGTTAAACCGTAAGAAACATGTTGACAACATGTTAAAACATTATCAATGTGTTAACACATTAACATGTTAAAACGTGTAAATACATAACAAAACGTTATCAATGTGTTAATACGTGAACATGCAAAACGTAAGGAATGTTAGCAACATGCAAAAACATTATCAATGTTGACACATGCTAACATGCTAAAACATTTAAGAAACATGTTAGCAACAAGATAAAAGGTCATCAATGTCTGTCTTAACACGTTAACATGTTAAACCGTAAGAAACATGTTGATAACATGTTAAAACATTATAAATGTGTTAACACATTAACATGTTAAAACGTGTAAATACATAACAAAACGTTATCAATGTGTTAACACATTAACATGTTAAAACGTGTAAATACATAACAAAATATTATCAATGTGTTAATACGTGAACATGCAAAACGTAAGGAATGTTAGCAACATGCAAAAACATTATCAATGTTGACACATGCTAACATGCTAAAACATTTAAGAAACATGTTAGCAACAAGATAAAAGGTCATCAATGTCTGTCTTAACACGTTAACATGTTAAACCTTAAGAAACATGTTGACAACATGTTAAAACATTATCAATGTGTTAACACATTAACATGTTAAAACGTGTAAATACATAACAAAACGTTATCAATGTGTTAATACGTGAACATGCAAAACGCAAAAGGAATGTTAGCAACATGCAAAAACATTATCAATGTTGACACATGCTAACATGCTAAAACATTTAAGAAATATGTTAGCAACAAGATAAAAGGTCATCAATGTCTGTCTTAACACGTTAACATGTTAAACCGTAAGAAACATGTTGACAACATGTTAAAACATTATCAATGTGTTAACACATTGATAACGTTATTGTTATGTATTTACACGTTTTAACATGTTAATGTGTTAACACATTAACATGTTAAAACGTGTAAATACATAACAAAACATTATCAATGTGTTAATACGTGAACATGCAAAACGTAAGGAATGTTAGCAACATGCAAAAACATTATCAATGTTGACACATGCTAACATGCTAAAACATTTAAGAAACATGTTAGCAACAAGATAAAAGGTCATCAATGTCTGTCTTAACACGTTAACATGTTAAACCGTAAGAAACATGTTGACAACATGTTAAAACATTATCAATGTGTTAACACATTAACATGTTAAAACGTGTAAATACATAACAAAACATTATCAATGTGTTAATACGTGAACATGCAAAACGTAAGGAAAGTTAGCAACATGCAAAAACTTATCAATGTTGACACATGCTAACATGCTAAAACATTTAAGAAACATGTTAGCAACAAGATAAAAGGTAATCAATGTCTGTCTTAACACGTTAACATGTTAAACCGTAAGAAACATGTTGACAACATGTTAAAACATTATCAATGTGTTAACACATTAACATGTTAAAACGTGTAAATACATAACAAAACGTTATCAATGTGTTAATACGTAACCATGCAAAACGTAAGGAATGTTAGCAACATGCAAAAACATTATCAATGTTGACACATGCTAACATGCTAAAACATTTAAGAAACATGTTAGCAACAAGATAAAAGGTCATCAATGTCTGTCTTAACACGTTAACATGTTAAACCGTAAGAAACATGTTGACAACATGTTAAAACATTATCAATGTGTTAACACATTAACATGTTAAAACGTGTAAATACATAACAAAACGTTATCAATGTGTTAATACGTGAACATGCAAAACGTAAGGAATGTTAGCAACATGCAAAAACATTATCAATGTTGACACATGCTAACATGCTAAAACATTTAAGAAACATGTTAGCAACAAGATAAAAGGTCATCAATGTCTGTCTTAACACGTTAACATGTTAAACCGTAAGAAACATGTTGACAACATGTTAAAACATTATCAATGTGTTAACACATTAACATGTTAAAACGTGTAAATACATAACAAAACGTTATCAATGTGTTAATACGTGAACATGCAAAACGTAAGGAATGTTAGCAACATGCAAAAACATTATCAATGTTGACACATGCTAACATGCTAAAACATTTAAGAAACATGTTAGCAACAAGATAAAAGGTCATCAATGTCTGTCTTAACACGTTAACATGTTAAACCGTAAGAAACATGTTGACAACATGTTAAAACATTATCAATGTGTTAACACATTAACATGTTAAAACGTGTAAATACATAACAAAACATTATCAATGTGTTAATACATGAACATGCAAAACGTAAGGAATGTTAGCAACATGCAAAAACATTATCAATGTTGACACATGCTAACATGCTAAAACATTTAAGAAACATGTTAGCAACAAGATA
Source organism: Hybognathus amarus (assembly GCA_030378365.1). NCBI lineage: Eukaryota > Metazoa > Chordata > Actinopteri > Cypriniformes > Leuciscidae > Hybognathus > Hybognathus amarus. The sequence goes on along the minus strand of JAQIUQ010003887.1, from coordinate 23,076 downwards.
AAAGGTCATCAATGTCTGTCTTAACACGTTAACATGTTAAACCGTAAGAAACATGTTGACAACATGTTAAAACATTATCAATGTGTTAACACATTAACATGTTAAAACGTGTAAATACATAACAAAACATTATCAATGTGTTAATACGTGAACATGCAAAACCGTAAGGAATGTTAGCAACATGCAAAAACATTATCAATGTTGACACATGCTAACATGCTAAAACATTTAAGAAACATGTTAGCAACAAGATAAAAGGTCATCAATGTCTGTCTTAACACGTTAACATGTTAAACCGTAAGAAACATGTTGACAACATGTTAAAACATTATCAATGTGTTAACACATTAACATGTTAAAATGTGTAAATACATAACAAAACATTATCAATGTGTTAATACGTGAACATGCAAAACGTAAGGAATGTTAGCAACATGCAAAAACATTATCAATGTTGACACATGTAACATGCTAAAACATTTAAGAAACATGTTAGCAACAAGATAAAAGGTCATCAATGTCTGTCTTAACACGTTAACATGTTAAACCGTAAGAAACATGTTGACAACATGTTAAAACATTATCAATGTGTTAACACATTAACATGTTAAAACGTGTAAATACATAACAAAACGTTATCAATGTGTTATTACGTGAACATGCAAAACGTAAGGAAAGTTAGCAACATGCAAAAACATCAATGTTGACACATGCTAACATGCTAAAACATTTAAGAAACATGTTAGCAACAAGATAAAAGGTAATCAATGTCTGTCTTAACACGTTAACATGTTAAACCGTAAGAAACATGTTGGCAACATGTTAAAACATTATCAATGTGTTAACACATTAACATGTTAAAACGTGTAAATACATAACAAAACGTTATCAATGTGTTAATACGTAACCATGCAAAACATAAGGAATGTTAGCAACATGCAAAAACATTATCAATGTTGACAAATGCATAACATGCTAAAACATTTAAGAAACATGTTAGCAACAAGATAAAAGGTCATCAATGTCTGTCTTAACACGTTAACATGTTAAACCGTAAGAAACATGTTGACAACATGTTAAAACATTATCAATGTGTTAACACATTAACATGTTAAAACGTGTAAATACATAACAAAACATCAATGTGTTAATACGTGAACATGCAAAACGTAAGGAATGTTAGCAACATGCAAAAACATTATCAATGTTGACACATGCTAACATGCTAAAACATTTAAGAAACATGTTAGCAACAAGATAAAAGGTCATCAATGTCTGTCTTAACACGTTAACATGTTAAACCGTAAGAAACATGTTGACAACATGTTAAAACATTATCAATGTGTTAACACATTAACATGTTAAAACGTGTAAATACATAACAAAACGTTATCAATGTGTTAACACATTAACATGTTAAAACGTGTAAATACATAACAAAACATTATCAATGTGTTAATACGTGAACATGCAAAACGTAAGGAATGTTAGCAACATGCAAAAACATTATCAATGTTGACACATGCTAACATGCTAAAACATTTAAGAAACATGTTAGCAACAAGATAAAAGGTCATCAATGTCTGTCTTAACACGTTAACATGTTAAACCGTAAGAAACATGTTGACAACATGTTAAAACATTATCAATGTGTTAACACATTAACATGTTAAAACGTGTAAATACATAACAAAACGTTATCAATGTGTTAATACGTGAACATGCAAAACGTAAGGAATGTTAGCAACATGCAAAAACATTATCAATGTTGACACATGCTAACATGCTAAAACATTTAAGAAACATGTTAGCAACAAGATAAAAGGTCATCAATGTCTGTCTTAACACGTTAACATGTTAAACCGTAAGAAACATGTTGACAACATGTTAAAACATTATAAATGTGTTAACACATTAACATGTTAAAACGTGTAAATACATAACAAAACGCGTTCTGATGTGTTTAACACGTTAACATGTTAAAACGTGTAAATACATAACAAAACATTATCAATGTGTTAATACGTGAACATGCAAAACGTAAGGAATGTTAGCAACATGCAAAAACATTATCAATGTTGACACATGCTAACATGCTAAAACATTTAAGAAACATGTTAGCAACAAGATAAAAGGTCATCAATGTCTGTCTTAACACGTTAACATGTTAAACAGTAAGAAACATGTTGACAACATGTTAAAACATTATCAATGTGTTAACACATTAACATGTTAAAACGTGTAAATACATAACAAAACATTATCAATGTGTTAATACGTGAACATGCAAAACGTAAGGAATGTTAGCAACATGCAAAAACATTATCAATGTTGACACATGCTAACATGCTAAAACATTTAAGAAACATGTTAGCAACAAGATAAAAGGTCATCAATGTCTGTCTTAACACGTTAACATGTTAAACCGTAAGAAACATGTTGACAACATGTTAAAACATTATCAATGTGTTAACACATTAACATGTTAAAACGTGTAAATACATAACAAAACATTATCAATGTGTTAATACGTGAACATGCAAAACGTAAGGAATGTTAGCAACATGCAAAAACATTATCAATGTTGACACATGCTAACATGCTAAAACATTTAAGAAACATGTTAGCAACAAGATAAAAGGTCATCAATGTCTGTCTTAACACGTTAACATGTTAAACCGTAAGAAACATGTTGACAACATGTTAAAACATTATCAATGTGTTAACACATTAACATGTTAAAACGTGTAAATACATAACAAAACGTTATCAATGTGTTAATACGTGAACATGCAAAACGTAAGGAAAGTTAGCAACATGCAAAAACATTATCAATGTTGACACATGCTAACATGCTAAAACATTTAAGAAACATGTTAGCAACAAGATAAAAGGTCATCAATGTCTGTCTTAACACGTTAACATGTTAAACCGTAAGAAACATGTTGACAACATGTTAAAACATTATCAATGTGTTAACACATTAACATGTTAAAACGTGTAAATACATAACAAAACGTTATCAATGTGTTAATACGTGAACATGCAAAACGTAAGGAATGTTAGCAACATGCAAAAACATTATCAATGTTGACACATGCTAACATGCTAAAACATTTAAGAAACATGTTAGCAACAAGATAAAAGGTCATCAATGTCTGTCTTAACACGTTAACATGTTAAACCGTAAGAAACATGTTGACAACATGTTAAAACATTATCAATGTGTTAACACATTAACATGTTAAAACGTGTAAATACATAACAAAACGTTATCAATGTGTTAATACGTGAACATGCAAAACGTAAGGAAATGTTAGCAACATGCAAAAACATTATCAATGTTGACACATGCTAACATGCTAAAACATTTAAGAAACATGTTAGCAACAAGATAAAAGGTCATCAATGTCTGTCTTAACACGTTAACATGTTAAACCGTAAGAAACATGTTGACAACATGTTAAAACATTATCAATGTGTTAACACATTAACATGTTAAAACGTGTAAATACATAACAAAACGTTATCAATGTGTTAATACGTGAACATGCAAAACGTAAGGAATGTTAGCAACATGCAAAAACATTATCAATGTTGACACATGCTAACATGCTAAAACATTTAAGAAACATGTTAGCAACAAGATAAAAGGTCATCAATGTCTGTCTTAACACGTTAACATGTTAAACCGTAAGAAACATGTTGACAACATGTTAAAACATTATAAATGTGTTAACACATTAACATGTTAAAATGTGTAAATACATAACAAAACGTTATCAATGTGTTAACACATTAACATGTTAAAACGTGTAAATACATAACAAAACATTATCAATGTGTTAATACATGAACATGCAAAACGTAAGGAATGTTAGCAACATGCAAAAACATTATCAATGTTGACACATGCTAACATGCTAAAACATTTAAGAAACATGTTAGCAACAAGATAAAAGGTCATCAATGTCTGTCTTAACACGTTAACATGTTAAACCTTAAGAAACATGTTGACAACATGTTAAAACAATCAATGTGTTAACACATTAACATGTTAAAACGTGTAAATACATAACAAAACGTTATCAATGTGTTAATACATGAACATGCAAAACGTAAGGAATGTTAGCAACATGCAAAAACATTATCAATGTTGACACATGCTAACATGCTAAAACATTTAAGAAACATGTTAGCAACAAGATAAAAGGTCATCAATGTCTGTCTTAACACGTTAACATGTTAAACCTTAAGAAACATGTTGACAACATGTTAAAACATTATCAATGTGTTAACACATTAACATGTTAAAACGTGTAAATACATAACAAAACGTTATCAATGTGTTAATACGTGAACATGCAAAACGTAAGGAATGTTAGCAACATGCAAAAACATTATCAATGTTGACACATGCTAACATGCTAAAACATTTAAGAAACATGTTAGCAACAAGATAAAAGGTCATCAATGTCTGTCTTAACACGTTAACATGTTAAACCTTAAGAAACATGTTGACAACATGTTAAAACATTATCAATGTGTTAACACATTAACATGTTAAAACGTGTAAATACATAACAAAACGTTATCAATGTGTTAATACGTGAACATGCAAAACGTAAGGAACATGTTATCAACAAAAGATTATCAATGTGTTAACACATGCTTACATGCTAAAACGTTAAGAAACATGTTAGCAACAAAAAAGTTATGCTAAAACATTAGCATCATGCAAAAATATAATCAATGTTAAGTACGTTAACATACTAAAATATAAACACGTTAGCAACCTATTGAAACATTATTGATGTGTTAACACATGCTAACATGCTGAATAATAAGAAATATGTTAACAACATGCTAAAAACAATGTGTTAAATCAAGCTAGTGATGTGGTAAAACATGCTAGCAAAAAGGTTAAACTATGCTAACATTCTAAAAGAGGGCAGAAATATTAGCAAAGTGCTAAAACACAGTAGCAGCTTGTTAAAACATTATGAACGTGCTAAAGCATGCTATAATTTTGTTAAAACATGCTAGCAATGCGCTGAACACATGCTAGTAACTTGGGAGAGCAGAATAATCAATGCACACAAAATTGATTACTTCTCTACTACATAGCATGTGAAGAACAAGCCGCCAAATTAAAAACTACAAATTAAAAAGCATCTTTGGTCCCTGAGATGCTTCACAATGAGAAACAGACCACAGATATTTCTTCTCTTAACGAAGAACATGAAAGAACATACCCTCTGCTTTTAAACAAACAAACAAACATCATTTTAATCTAGCCTCATGCAATCCTTTTTTATCAACAGTTGAATGTAAGTTTGTAAAAAAAGAAGCGAAAATTGTAATAAAAAGTGGAGAAAATCACGTTTTTGTCGAAGATTACGCAATGCTTTTATTGCTTGTTTTTGCTTTTTTTTTGCCAGTGATTTTGATCCAGAGATCTAATTTCATGAGATTTGTTATAGCACCCCCTGACCATATAACCGTGAAAACATGGATTTCCGGAAAATTCTGTGGCGGGGAAACACTCTTGCGCTAAATTAGCTTTAGCATTTTCTCTGATGTATAGATTAGTAAAACAAACTCATGAACACATTATGTATGGTTCCTCAATCATTAAAACAACATAATGCTGGGCTATAAATGAACTAGCCTATATCCAGGAAACACACAGTTCTTTCAACATGTTAATGTAATCTGATCTATCACAACGCTATCCTTACCTCTCTCCTGTGACAAATCTACTAGTGTCTTTAATCCGACCGCCTCATCACATCTAGTTACTGAATTTAAGAGAGTCTCACATTGGCCTCTTTGATGGATGTGGATCTCCCAGTCATATCCTGTGAGGTTTGTACAAAACAATGTTAACTTAAAACCATAAACGTTTTCCTGCCCCCATGCTTGCTGATACCTAGCAAGCATAGGACAGGAAATGTGTTCGAACCCAAAGTATATCAATATACACAATATTGTGCTTATGTTTACCATTTCACCACACCAAGCCAAATACAAAGAACTAGCCGCTGATGAAAGCTGAAAAACATATACTCGAACACGCCAAAAGAACTACTCCCGACTCCCATATGTGTCCTCCACTATGAATATTTTAACTTCTGAACAGTGTAATTTGAGTTTTCCCCTTCATCTTAGAGATTCTGCAGCAGGCGTTGTGTTCTACAATATAGATTGCCATGAGGTAGTGTAACAGGTTTTTATTTTTCAATATTTAATTGTCCCTTGACATATTTTAGATAAAACTTCTTGAGATTCTATATACATATTTAATAGACCCTTCAGCCCACCCCACCCCACACACAAAAAAAATCATATTCACTTATTACATACTGCATTTACAATTGTATGTACAATAGCATAATTAACTATCACAATGAATATAGCATGGGATATAGCAACTTACTTACCAAAAATGTGTTGAGGCGAAGTTCTTACCATTTCTTGATCTTCATCTTTCAACAAACACGCATTGTTCCCAGACAATCATTTACAGACTAGTTCTAGACAATTCTGCTTTCTTTCGTATTACACAACCCTTTGCCAAATACATTAGATGATTCACTTTGATGAAATCTGTTGGTCTGATTTGCCTTTCATTTCTTTGGACACTGTAAAGCAACATTCTTTCGGCTAAATATAATATGTGTTAAACGACAGGACTATAATTGTTCTCAAAAGCATTTTTTTGTAACCCTGACAATATTCTTAGTCAGTTCTCTCAATTAATTGTGGCAAAACTATAAAAAGATTAAAGGGATACTTCACCTCTGGAAAGATGAATGTGTATTTAAAAAATGGATAATTTATGTAGAAGAAATGTGAAATTATTTTTGAATTTGGAGCTTTCTAGACTGAGAAAAGACAGAAAATTTATTTTTGGCTTATGTGGATAAAAGACAGCAACTCCCAGAATGCACTTGCTTCGCTGTCCTAGGAGGCCACGCCTACCGGTAACAGAGCGCAGTAGTTAAACAACAAGTCTAAGTCTCCATAACGAAAATGTGTTTCGAGATTGCCCAAAATATACGTGATTGGGCTTTTGCGTTCTACAGTCGCTATTCTGAACGACGCGAGTCATATTTACTGTGGCGAGCGGGACGAGTGAGGGCCGCGGGAGAACGACGCGAGTCATGTTTACTGTGGCGAGCGGGACGAGCGAGGGTCGCGGGAGAACGGCGCGAGTCATGTTTACTGTGGTGAGCGGGACGAGTGAGGGCCGCGGAGAACGACGCGAGTCATGTTTACTGTGGCGAGCGGGACGAGTGAGGGCCGCGGGAGAACGACGCGAGTCATGTTTACTGTGGCGAGCGGGACGAGCGAGGGCAGCGGGAGAATGGCGCGAGTCATGTTTACTGTGGTGAGCGGGACGAGTGAGGGCCGCGGGAGAACGACGCGAGTCATGTTTACTGTGGCGAGCGGGACGAGTGAGGGCCGCGGAGAACGGCACAAGTCATGTTTACTGTGGCGAGCGGGACGGAGTGAGGGCCGCGGAGAACGATGCGAGTCATGTTTACTGTGGCGAGCGGGACGAGTGAGGGCCGCGGGAGAACGGCACAAGTCATGTTTACTGTGGCGAGCGGGACGAGCGAGGGCCGCGGGAGAACGATGCGAGTCATGTTTCACTGTGGTGAGCGGGACGAGTGAGGGCCGCGGGAGAACGACGCGAGTCATGTCTCACTGTGGCGAGCGGGACGAGTGAGGGCCGCGGGAGAACGGCACAAGTCATGTTTACTGTGGCGAGCGGGACGTAGTGAGGGCCGCGGAGAACGGCCGCGAGTCATGTCTACTGTGGCGAGCGGGACGAGGTGAGGGCCGCGGAGAACGGCGCTGAGTCATGTTTCACTGTGGCGAGCGGACGAGTGGGAGGCCGCGGAGAACGGCGCGCGAGTCATGTTTACTGTGGCGAGCGGGGACGAGTGAGGGCCGGGAGAACGGCGGGAGTCATGTTTACTGTGGCGAGCGGGACGAGTGAGGGCCGCGGAGAACGGTGCGAGTCATGTTTACTGTGGCGAGTGGGACGAGTGAGGGACGCGGGAGAACGGTGCGAGTCATGTTTACTGTGGCGAGCGGGACGAGTGAGGGCCGCGGAGAACGGCGCGAGTCATGTTTACTGTGGCGAGCGGGACGAGTGAGGGCCGCGGGAGAACGGCGCGAGTCATGTTTACTGTGGCGAGCGGGACGAGTGAGGGCCGCGGGAGAACGGCGCGAGTCATGTTTACTGTGGCGAGCGGGACGAGTGAGGGCCGCGGGAGAACGGCGCGAGTCATGTTTCACTGTGGCGAGCGGGACGAGTGAGGGCCGTGGGAGAACGGTGCGAGTCATGTTTACTGTGGCGAGTGGGACGAGTGAGGGATGCGGGAGAACGGCGCGAGTCATGTTTACTGTGGCGAGTGGGACGAGTGAGGGCCGCGGGAGAACGGCGCGAGTCATGTTTACTGTGGCGAGCGGGACGAGCTGAGGGCCGCGGAGAACGGTGCGAGTCATGTTTACTGTGGCGAGCGGGACGAGTGAGGGCTGCGGGAGAACGGCGCGAGTCATGTTTACTGTGGCGAGCGGGACGAGCGAGGGCCGCGGAGACGGCGTGAGTCATGTTTACTGTGGCGAGCGGGACGAGTGAGGGCCGCGGAGAACGACGCGAGTCATGTTTACTGTGGCGAGCGGGACGAGCGAGGGCCGCGGAGACGACGCGAGTCATGTTTCTCCACAGAACAAGAGCCTGCTAGCTTAGCTTCCAAACAAAGATGGCCGACACTATGTGTTAATTCTGTGAGTGAGATCGCCCTCTATGGGTGGGTTTAGGACATGCGGGACAGACCCGACTACTGACTGTAGTCTTTAGCCTCTGGACAAATTACGATTTTTGCGTCATCATATTTTCCAGACAAAAAATACATAAATCTCTCGTCTCAGGGATATGAGAGCGGATACACGGTAATTCGAAAATACTACAGGTTTTCTACTAATACAAAGCTTAATGCTAAATCCTGAAGTATCCCTTTAATAGACTTGAATAGAAAAGAAGGAAAACCACTGAGAGATCATGTTCTCGTCTTGCTTGGCTAAGTATTCCAAGAGATATGTTTGCAAAATGAGTATCAGGGAACCTGGTTTGGATTCTGCAGCACCATGCAGTTGAATTCTTACATTCATAAATAGTCCGTCAGTAGTGATGTCCTTGCAAGAGACACTCACACTCACACACACACACACACACACACACACACACACACACACACACACACACACACACACACACACACACACACACACACACACACACACACACACACACACACACACACACACACACACACACACACACACACACACACACACACACACACACACACACACACAAATGATAATAAATCATTCCGAGGCTCTGCATTTGGAAATCTCCAAAAAGAAAAGAAAAGAAAACAACAAAGCCTCCTCTCACAGTCTCAAAGTCATTTGGATTTAGAAAAAATAACAGCCGAGCGTGAGACCATAAGAGAGAAGGTCAAGTCTCATTGATAATTTTGACTTTCCGTATATGTTGCGTTGCACTGATATGACTTTCTCCAGACAGGCTAGCCGGGTTTCGTGAAGTGAACTGTGCCATAGAGTGCCGCCAGGTCTCGTGTCATCGCTGCGACACAGCATGTACGGGACGCTTCTCGGTTCGGCTCTGGATGAAGCCACTGCGTAGGAGCGAGCGACAGAACAAACTGATCCGATCCGTTCGTCTCAGGATCAGATGAGCCTTCCTGTGGGAGGCAGAGAGAGTGTGTGTGTGTGTGTGTGTGTGTGTAATGTCGTGTTCAAGCCAGGATCATTGGAAAAACTACATGACAGAACATCAGAAGCTTTGCTCAATGCAGTCAAGTACTGTATTTCTAATGAGCCTTGATGGCCATTTTCATGCATTGCTGCAACCTCTTATGATCAGTTCAATTTTTAGTGACTTACGAATGAAAGACTTTATAATTGTTGTCAGTATGGTCTCCAACATGCACAAAACTATTGGTTTGGGACGCAATCGAGAAAAAAATCAAAAGGGAAATTGACGGCCAAATTACTTTCCAATAGTTCAACCTTTGTATGAATTCACAAGTTTAGTTTAGAGAAAATAACATCCATGACTCAAATTGTTTTAACCTTAAAAATGTTTGAAAAATTGTTTGAATAATAATTAATAATAATATGAACAAGGAAAAACTTTCTTTTTTTTCATTTATACTTTAAGTATATAATAAAAGGCCATTATTAATACAATTTTATTAATGGATACAATGGGCAAGGTGGAAAAAAGAAACTTAAGTGTACTGAGAATACACTTCCATTAATATAACACTTAAGTACACTTTTAAACAAGTGCACTCTGTGTTTTAAAGCAAGTGTATTCTGAAAAGCATCACATTTTTAAGAAGCACACTTATTTTTATGTTAACGAACAAGCTAAATTGTGTCATTACGAATATACACTCACCGGCCACTTTATTAGGTACACCTGTCCAACTGCTCGTTAACACTTAATTTCTAAGCAGCCAATCACATGGCGGCAACTGAGTGCATTTAGGCATGTAGACATGGTCAAGACAATCTCCTGCAGTTCAAACCGAGCATCAGTATGGGGAAGAAAGGTGATTTGAGTGACTTTGAACGTGGCATGATTGTTGGTGCCAGAAGGGCTGGTCTGAGTATTTCAGAAACTGCTAATCTACTGGGATTTTCACGCACAACCATCTCTAGGGTTTACAGAGAATGGTCCAAAAAGAAAAAACATCCAGTGAGCGGCAGTTCTGTGGGCGGAAATGCCTTGTTGATGCCAGAGGTCAGAGGAGAATGGCCAGACTGGTTCGAGCTGATAGAAGGGCAACAGTGACTCAAATAACCACCCGTTACAACCAAGGTGGGCAGAAGAGCATCTCTGAATGCACAGTACGTCGAACTTTGAGGCAGATGGGCTACAGCAGCAGAAGACCACACCGGGTGCCACTCCTTTCAGCTAAGAACAGGAAACTGAGGCTACAATTTGCACAAGCTCATCGAAATTGGACAATAGAAGATTGGAAAAACGTTGCCTGGTCTGATGAGTCTCGATTTCTGCTGCGACATTCGGATGGTAGGGTCAGAATTTGGCGTCTACAACATGAAAGCATGGATCCATCCTGCCTTGTATCAACGGTTCAGGCTGGTGGTGGTGGTGTCATGGTCTGGGGAATATTTTCTTGGCACTCTTTGGGCCCCTTGGTACCAATTGAGCATTGTTGCAACGCCACAGCCTACCTGAGTATTGTTGCTGACCATGTCCATCCCTTTATGACCACAATGTACCCAACTTCTGATGGCTACTTTCAGCAGGATAATGCGCCATGTCATAAAGCTGGAATCATCTCAGACTGGTTTCTTGAACATGACAATGAGTTCGCTGTACTCAAATGGCCTCCACAGTCACCAGATCTCAATCCAATAGAGCATCTTTGGGATGTGGTGGAACGGGAGATTCGCATCATGGATGTGCAGCCAGCAAATCTGCGGCAACTGTGTGATGCCATCATGTCAATATGGACCAAACTCCCTGAGGAATGCTTCCAGCACCTTGTTGAATCTATGCCACGAAGAATTGAGGCAGTTCTGAAGGCAAAAGGGGGTCCAACCCGTTACTAGCATGGGGTACCTAATAAAGTGGCCGGTGAGTATATGGATACATGACATATACTGTAAGATTTGAATGTGGTAAAACTACACAGTCCATTATAAAATTGTGTCTGCTCAGCAATTATATTTTTATCTTTTAACTCAAAATATGATGAAAATGTGTTTTGAAGGGATTTTTATGATTGTTTTAGGACAATCATTACTTACGGCCCCACAAATATGCTATCCTAATGCAAAGCCTGTGTTGATATTCATAAAGATTATTGTATCCTTAGTTACACAAAGGGAAAACGAACTGTAATTGGTGGTCTCTGTTTCATTCCTCCTGCTAGTTCTGCCAGCAAACAGATTACACAAACATTCACAGAGTCTAGGATGGCAACCTTCTGGCGGCCTCAAACAGGGGCCCGTGTAAGGGACTGTGCACACTTCCTCTTCGTGTTTTGCTTATAAATATACAGGCTTTTCCATAAAAACCTACAAGTACACTCAAGTAGCCTCTTCAGTCAGAACTAACTTCATTGTTCAAAGTCATTTGAGAATTTCTTCAATCAAAAACGTGACACAAAAGTAATTTAAGTGTATGTACAGTATTGAATGTATGTATTGAATGTGTACTTGTAGTTTACTTCAAATCTTAAAAGTACATTACATGCATAAAATATAACATTAATTAAATAAAAAGCCACTTAAGTGTACTAAGAGTACACTTCCATTACTATGACACTTAAGTACACTTTTAAACAAGCAAGTGCACTCTGTAATTTAGTCCAAATTAAAGTTTTACTTTAAAGTGTGTTTTAAAGCATCATATTTTCAAGAAGCACACTTACTAACTAACAAGCACTTTAAATTCACTAAATTGTGTCATTACAAATGTATATATATATATATGGATACATGACATATACTGAAAGTTTAATTAGAAATTACATTGAAGTTTATTTTAGTTTACCATAAAAGTTTGTACTTTCAGCAATGCACTATATATTTCAAATACATAAAGTACTTAAGTGGATGCAACAAGAACTCTAAAGCTCAGCTAAATGCATGTAATATAAATTAAAATATAATACATTTTTATGTGTAATACTTTATATTACAGTGCCCTTGTTACACGTACAACTGTAGCAATGACTATAAATTGTGCGTAATTACATGCATCAACCAAACCCTGATCCTAATCCTAACCATATAGTAAGTACATGATAATTATTATTACTCAGTACTTAAATGCATAATTACACTGTAACATTGTTACAGTGTAATTATATATTTAAGTACTGAGTAATATGTACTTACTATAGCGTTAGGGTAGGATTAGGATTTGGTTACATAATTAGTTGCATGTAATTATGCATAATTTACAGTTAATACTATTATGTAACAAGGGCACTGTAAAATGAAGTGTACCGTATATGCTTTTAAAGTATAATAGTGCAATTAGTTTATTTAAGGCCAATCAATATCACTATGATCCACTAATGGTTAAAAACCACAAAGGCTGCGTGCACACTGTAGCTGAATGTGATCTGGTTTTTCCAAGTACACTGAATCTATCGGATACATATCTGATTTCTTTCTATTGTCTCTTGTCATAAAGATCTGATTAAAACAGGTTTGATTGTATTTAACGATGCAGAGAATGACTACAGCATTGATCGACCCTCACCTGGGTCCGAGTTCATCCTCACTTCTCCACACAAAGTCTCCAAACTTCTCGGAGTGTGAGTTGTAGTGGTGCTGAACGCGATACAGCAGTGGCGGGGCGATCTCCATCAGGGTGTTGTAGGCCGTCTGCTGCTCCTTTCCACTGGTGTAGCCGTTATACAGGTTGTACACTTTATCTGCGATCTCTGTTGGAGGAGAAAGAAGGTCTGACATCAAAAAACTGAACCGTCTCTATTCTGTGAAAGCTTGTTTCCGCCACTGAATACAAATAATAATAAAGGTAATTGCAAGATTCTGAATTGCAAGACATAAAAGCGCAGTTGCGAGTTATAGTCAGAACTGTGACTTTTTTTTTGAAAAATGTTCTTTTTTGTCTGAAAATTTGCGAGTTTATATCTCATAATTCTGACTTTATCGCATGCAATTGCAATTTTATATCTTGCATTTGTCATCTTTGGTGACAAATGCAATTCTGCAGTGTTTTGTGAAATCTTGTGTAAATTGAGTAAATATTTAGAGAGAATATCAAGTACAAACTGAATGCAATGTTTTTAATTTAAATTATTTAGCTTATTTATTTTTTAATTAAATGCAGTTTAACTTTATTGTTTTTGACCCAATTAATGGGTCTCATTCATGAAAAATTCGTAAATATACAAGTAAATATGAGAGTGATTTGCGCGGAGAGACCTTCCTGAAAACTTCACAAATACTTCGCAAACGTCAGATGTGATTGTGAAATGTGTGTGTGTGTCAATGAACTCTAACCAGTCGTAAACGGGATGCGCGTGCACATTATTTTTATGAGATATTTATGAGATATTTATGACATACTGAGATATTGAGCCATTATAAATATCTCAATATCTCAGCTCTGGAAGGGTCTAGAGCCTCCATTTTTGCACTCAGGTCTAAGTCCCATGGCCCTCTATCAGAATCCAGAGTTATTGGAGAAACTTTTTTTTTGCACAAAAAAAACATAAGGGGTACCACTGTCGTTTTTTTTTTGTGCAAAAAAAAAGTTTCTCCAATTTTCTTGAAACTCTGGATTCTGATTGAGGGCCATGTGACTAAGACCTGAGTGCAAAAATGGAGGCTCTAGACCCTTCCAGAGCTGAGATATTGAGATATTTATGAGATATTTATGACATACTGAGAATATTGAGCCATTATAAATATCTCAATATCTCAGCTCTGGAAGGGTCTAGAGCCTCCATTTTTGCACTCAGGTCTAAGTCCCATGGCCCTCTATCAGAATCCAGAGTTATTGGAGAAACTTTTTTTTTTGCACAAAAAAAAAACATAAGGGGTACCACTGTCGTTTTTTTTTTTGTGCAAAAAAAAGTTTCTCCAATAACTCTGGATTCTGATAGAGGGCCATGGGACTTAGACCTGAGTGCAAAAATGGAGGCTCTAGACCCTTCCAGAGCTGAGATATTGAGATATTTATGAGATATTTATGACATACTGAGATATTGAGCCATTATAAATATCTCAATATCTCAGCTCTGGAAGGGTCTAGAGCCTCCATTTTTGCACTCAGGTCTAAGTCCATGGCCCTCTATCAGAATCCAGAGTTATTGGAGAAACTTTTTTTTGCACAAAAAAAAAACATAAGGGGTACCACTGTCGTTTTTTTTTTTTGTGCAAAAAAAA
The DNA here is from genome assembly GCA_030378365.1 of Hybognathus amarus. NCBI lineage: Eukaryota > Metazoa > Chordata > Actinopteri > Cypriniformes > Leuciscidae > Hybognathus > Hybognathus amarus. The sequence goes on along the minus strand of JAQIUQ010003887.1, from coordinate 8,070 downwards.
AGTTTCTCCAATAACTCTGGATTCTGATAGAGGGCCATGGGACTTAGACCTGAGTGCAAAAATGGAGGCTCTAGACCCTTCCAGAGCTGAGATATTGAGATATTTATGAGATATTTATGACATACTGAGATATTGAGCCATTATAAATATCTCAATATCTCAGCTCTGGAAGGGTCTAGAGCCTCCATTTTTGCACTCAGGTCTAAGTCCCATGGCCCTCTATCAGAATCCAGAGTTATTGGAGAAACTTTTTTTTTTGCACAAAAAAAAACATAAGGGGTACCACTGTCGTGTTTTTTTTTTGTGCAAAAAAAAAGTTTCTCCAATAACTCTGGATTCCTGATAGAGGGCCATGGGACTTAGACCTGAGTGCAAAAATGGAGGCTCTAGACCCTTCCAGAGCTGAGATATTGAGATATTTATGAGATATTTATGACATACTGAGATATTGAGCCATTATAAATATCTCAATATCTCAGCTCTGGAAGGGTCTAGAGCCTCCATTTTTGCACTCAGGTCTAAGTCCCATGGCCCTCTATCAGAATCCAGAGTTATTGGAGAAACTTTTTTTTTGCACAAAAAAAAAACATAAGGGGTACCACTGTCGTTTTTTTTTTTGTGCAAAAAAAAAGTTTCTCCAATTTTCTGAAACTCTGGATTCTGATTGAGGGCCATGGGACTTAGACCTGAGTGCAAAAATGGAGGCTCTAGACCCTTCCAGAGCTGAGATATTGAGATATTTATGAGATATTTATGACATACTGAGATATTGAGCCATTATAAATATCTCAATATCTCAGCTCTGGAAGGGTCTAGAGCCTCCATTTTTGCACTCAGGTCTAAGTCCCATGGCCCTCTATCAGAATCCAGAGTTATTGGAGAAACTTTTTTTTTGCACAAAAAAAAAAACATAAGGGGTACCACTGTCGTTTTTTTTTTTTTCTGCAAAAAAAAAAGTTTCTCCAATAACTCTGGATTCTGATAGAGGGCCATGGGACTTAGACCTGAGTGCAAAAATTGAGGCTCTAGACCCTTCCAGAGCTGAGATATTGAGATATTTATAATGGCTCATGATATCTCAGTATGTCATAAATATCTCATAAATATCTCAATATCTCAGCTCTGGAAGGGTCTAGAGCCTCCATTTTGCACTCAGGTCTAAGTCCCATGGCCCTCTATCAGAATCCAGAGTTATTGGAGAAACTTTTTTTTTTGCACAAAAAAAAAACATAAGGGGTACCACTGTCGTTTTTTTCTTTTGTGCAAAAAAAAGTTTCTCCAATAACTCTGGATTCTGATAGAGGGCCATGGGACTTAGACCTGAGTGCAAAAATGGAGGCTCTAGACCCTTCCAGAGCTGAGATATTGAGATATTTATGAGATATTTATGACATACTGAGATATTGAGCCATTATAAATATCTCAATATCTCAGCTCTGGAAGGGTCTAGAGCCTCCATTTTTGCACTCAGGTCTAAGTCCCATGGCCCTCTATCAGAATCCAGAGTTATTGGAGAAACTTTTTTTTTGCACAAAAAAAAAAAACATAAGGGGTACCACTGTCGTTTTTTTTTTTTGTGCAAAAAAAAAGTTTCTCCAATAACTCTGGATTCTGATAGAGGGCCATGGGACTTAGACCTGAGTGCAAAAATGGAGGCTCTAGACCCTTCCAGAGCTGAGATATTGAGATATTTATGAGATATTTATGACATACTGAGATATTGAGCCATTATAAATATCTCAATATCTCAGCTCTGGAAGGGTCTAGAGCCTCAATTTTTGCACTCAGGTCTAAGTCCCATGGCCCTCTATCAGAATCCAGAGTTATTGGAGAAACTTTTTTTTTGCACAAAAAAAAAACATAAGGGGTACCACTGTCGTTTTTTTTTTTTGTGCAAAAAAAAAGTTTCTCCAATAACTCTGGATTCCTGATAGAGGGCCATGGGACTTAGACCTGAGTGCAAAAATGGAGGCTCTAGACCCTTCCACAGCTGAGATATTGAGATATTTATGAGATATTTATGACATACTGAGATATTGAGCCATTATAAATATCTCAATATCTCAGCTCTGGAAGGGTCTAGAGCCTCCATTTTTGCACTCAGGTCTAAGTCCCATGGCCCTCTATCAGAATCCAGAGTTATTGGAGAAACTTTTTTTTTTGCACAAAAAAAAAAACATAAGGGGTACCACTGTCGTTTTTTTTTTGGTGCAAAAAAAAAGTTTCTCCAATAACTCTGGATTCTGATAGAGGGCCATGGGACTTAGACCTGAGTGCAAAAATGGAGGCTTTAGACCCTTCCACAGCTGAGATATTGAGATATTTATGAGATATTTATGACATACTGAGATATTGAGCCATTATAAATATCTCAATATCTCAGCTCTGGAAGGGTCTAGAGCCTCCATTTTTGCACTCAGGTCTAAGTCCCATGGCCCTCTATCAGAATCCAGAGTTATTGGAGAAACTTTTTTTTTGCACAAAAAAAAAAACATAAGGGGTACCACTGTCGTTTTTTTTTTTGTGCAAAAAAAAAGTTTCTCCAATAACTCTGGATTCTGATAGAGGGCCATGGGACTTAGACCTGAGTGCAAAAATGGAGGCTCTAGACCCTTCCACAGCTGAGATATTGAGATATTTATGAGATATTTATGACATACTGAGATATTGAGCCATTATAAATATCTCAATATCTCAGCTCTGGAAGGGTCTAGAGCCTCCATTTTTGCACTCAGGTCTAAGTCCCATGGCCCTCTATCAGAATCCAGAGTTATTGGAGAAACTTTTTTTTTTGCACAAAAAAAAAAAACATAAGGGGTACCACTGTCGTTTTTTTTTTTTTTGTGCAAAAAAAAAGTTTCTCCAATAACTCTGGATTCTGATAGAGGGCCATGGGACTTAGACCTGAGTGCAAAAATGGAGGCTCTAGACCCTTCCAGAGCTGAGATATTGAGATATTTATGAGATATTTATGACATACTGAGATATTGAGCCATTATAAATATCTCAATATCTCAGCTCTGGAAGGGTCTAGAGCCTCCATTTTTGCACTCAGGTCTAAGTCCCATGGCCCTCTATCAGAATCCAGAGTTATTGGAGAAACTTTTTTTTTGCACAAAAAAAAAACATAAGGGGTACCACTGTCGTTTTTTTTTTGTGCAAAAAAAAAGTTTCTCCAATAACTCTGGATTCTGATAGAGGGCCATGGGACTTAGACCTGAGTGCAAAAATGGAGGCTCTAGACCCTTCCACAGCTGAGATATTGAGATATTTATGAGATATTTATGACATACTGAGATATTGAGCCATTATAAATATCTCAATATCTCAGCTCTGGAAGGGTCTAGAGCCTCCATTTTTGCACTCAGGTCTAAGTCCCATGGCCCTCTATCAGAATCCAGAGTTATTGGAGAAACTTTTTTTTTGCACAAAAAAAAAAACATAAGGGGTACCACTGTCGTTTTTTTTTTTTGGTGCAAAAAAAAAGTTTCTCCAATAACTCTGGATTCTGATAGAGGGCCATGGGACTTAGACCTGAGTGCAAAAATGGAGGCTCTAGACCCTTCCACAGCTGAGATATTGAGATATTTATGAGATATTTATGACATACTGAGATATTGAGCCATTATAAATATCTCAATATCTCAGCTCTGGAAGGGTCTAGAGCCTCCATTTTTGCACTCAGGTCTAAGTCCCATGGCCCTCTATCAGAATCCAGAGTTATTGGAGAAACTTTTTTTTTGCACAAAAAAAAAAACATAAGGGGTACCACTGTCGTTTTTTTTTTTTGTGCAAAAAAAAAGTTTCTCCAATAACTCTGGATTCTGATAGAGGGCCATGGGACTTAGACCTGAGTGCAAAAATGGAGGCTCTAGACCCTTCCACAGCTGAGATATTGAGATATTTATGAGATATTTATGACATACTGAGATATTGAGCCATTATAAATATCTCAATATCTCAGCTCTGGAAGGGTCTAGAGCCTCCATTTTTGCACTCAGGTCTAAGTCCCATGGCCCTCTATCAGAATCCAGAGTTATTGGAGAAACTTTTTTTTTGCACAAAAAAAAAAACATAAGGGGTACCACTGTCGTTTTTTTTTTGGTGCAAAAAAAAAGTTTCTCCAATAACTCTGGATTCTGATAGAGGGCCATGGGACTTAGACCTGAGTGCAAAAATGGAGGCTCTAGACCCTTCCACAGCTGAGATATTGAGATATTTATGAGATATTTATGACATACTGAGATATTGAGCCATTATAAATATCTCAATATCTCAGCTCTGGAAGGGTCTAGAGCCTCCATTTTTGCACTCAGGTCTAAGTCCCATGGCCCTCTATCAGAATCCAGAGTTATTGGAGAAACTTTTTTTTGCACAAAAAAAAAAAACATAAGGGGTACCACTGTCGTTTTTTTTTTCTGCAAAAAAAAAAAGTTTCTCCAATAACTCTGGATTCTGATAGAGGGCCATGGGACTTAGACCTGAGTGCAAAAATGGAGGCTCTAGACCCTTCCAGAGCTGAGATATTGAGATATTTATGAGATGGCTCATGACATACTGAGTATGTCATGAGCCATCTCATAAATATCTCAATATCTCAGCTCTGGAAGGGTCTAGAGCCTCCATTTTTGCACTCAGGTCTAAGTCCCATGGCCCTCTATCAGAATCCAGAGTTATTGGAGAAACTTTTTTTTGCACAAAAAAAAAAACATAAGGGGTACCACTGTCGTTTTTTTTTTTGTGCAAAAAAAAAGTTTCTCCAATAACTCTGGATTCTGATAGAGGGCCATGGGACTTAGACCTGAGTGCAAAAATGGAGGCTCTAGACCCTTCCAGAGCTGAGATATTGAGATATTTATGAGATATTTATGACATACTGAGATATTGAGCCATTATAAATATCTCAATATCTCAGCTCTGGAAGGGTCTAGAGCCTCCATGTTTGCACTCAGGTCTAAGTCCCATGGCCCTCTATCAGAATCCAGAGTTATTGGAGAAACTTTTTTTTTGCACAAAAAAAAAAACATAAGGGGTACCACTGTCGTTTTTTTTTTTTTTGTGCAAAAAAAAAGTTTCTCCAATAACTCTGGATTCTGATAGAGGGCCATGGGACTTAGACCTGAGTGCAAAAATGGAGGCTCTAGACCCTTCCAGAGCTGAGATATTGAGATATTTATGAGATATTTATGACATACTGAGATATTGAGCCATTATAAATATCTCAATATCTCAGCTCTGGAAGGGTCTAGAGCCTCCATTTTTGCACTCAGGTCTAAGTCCCATGGCCCTCTATCAGAATCCAGAGTTATTGGAGAAACTTTTTTTTTGCACAAAAAAAAAAAACATAAGGGGTACCACTGTCGTTTTTTTTTTTTTGTGCAAAAAAAAAGTTTCTCCAATAACGCTGGATTCTGATAGAGGGCCATGGGACTTAGACCTGAGTGCAAAAATGGAGGCTCTAGACCCTTCCACAGCTGAGATATTGAGATATTTATGAGATATTTATGACATACTGAGATATTGAGCCATTATAAATATCTCAATATCTCAGCTCTGGAAGGGTCTAGAGCCTCAATTTTTGCACTCAGGTCTAAGTCCCATGGCCCTCTATCAGAATCCAGAGTTATTGGAGAAACTTTTTTTTTTGCACAAAAAAAAAACATAAGGGGTACCACTGTCGTTTTTTTTTTGTGCAAAAAAAAAGTTTCTCCAATAACTCTGGATTCTGATAGAGGGCCATGGGACTTAGACCTGAGTGCAAAAATGGAGGCTCTAGACCCTTCCACAGCTGAGATATTGAGATATTTATGAGATATTTATGACATACTGAGATATTGAGCCATTATAAATATCTCAATATCTCAGCTCTGGAAGGGTCTAGAGCCTCCATTTTTGCACTCAGGTCTAAGTCCCACTGGCCCTCTATCAGAATCCAGAGTTATTGGAGAAACTTTTTTTTTTGCACAAAAAAAAAACATAAGGGGTACCACTGTCGTTTTTTTTTTTTGTGCAAAAAAAAAGTTTCTCCAATAACTCTGGATTCTGATAGAGGGCCATGGGACTTAGACCTGAGTGCAAAAATGGAGGCTCTAGACCCTTCCACAGCTGAGATATTGAGATATTTATGAGATATTTATGACATACTGAGATATTGAGCCATTATAAATATCTCAGTATATCTCAGCTCTGGAAGGGTCTAGAGCTTCCATTTTGACTCAGGTCTAAGTCCCATGGCCCTCTATCAGAATCCAGAGTTATTGGAGAAACTTTTTTTTGCACAAAAAAAAAACATAAGGGGTACCACTGTCGTTTTTTTTTTTTTGTGCAAAAAAAAAGTTTCTCCAATAACTCTGGATTCTGATAGAGGGCCATGGGACTTAGACCTGAGTGCAAAAATGGAGGCTCTAGACCCTTCCAGAGCTGAGATATTGAGATATTTATGAGATATTTATGACATACTGAGATATTGAGCCATTATAAATATCTCAATATCTCAGCTCTGGAAGGGTCTAGAGCCTCATTTTTGCACTCAGGTCTAAGTCCCATGGCCCTCTATCAGAATCCAGAGTTATTGGAGAAACTTTTTTTTTGCACAAAAAAAAAACATAAGGGGTACCACTGTCGTTTTTTTTTTTGTGCAAAAAAAAAGTTTCTCCAATAACTCTGGATTCTGATAGAGGGCCATGGGACTTAGACCTGAGTGCAAAAATGGAGGCTCTAGACCCTTCCACAGCTGATATATTGAGATATTTATGAGATATTTATGACATACTGAGATATTGAGCCATTATAAACATCTCAATATCTCAGCTCTGGAAGGGTCTAGAGCCTCCATTTTTGCACTCAGGTCTAAGTCCCATGGCCCTCTATCAGAATCCAGAGTTATTGGAGAAACTTTTTTTTTTGCACAAAAAAAAAACATAAGGGGTACCACTGTCGTTTTTTTTTTTTGGTGCAAAAAAAAAGTTTCTCCAATAACTCTGGATTCTGATAGAGGGCCATGGGACTTAGACCTGAGTGCAAAAATGGAGGCTCTAGACCCTTCCACAGCTGAGATATTGAGATATTTATGAGATATTTATGACATACTGAGATATTGAGCCATTATAAATATCTCAATATCTCAGCTCTGGAAGGGTCTAGAGCCTCCATTTTTGCACTCAGGTCTAAGTCCCATGGCCCTCTATCAGAATCCAGAGTTATTGGAGAAACTTTTTTTTTTGCACAAAAAAAAAAACATAAGGGGTACCACTGTCGTTTTTTTTTTTTTGTGCAAAAAAAAAGTTTCTCCAATAACTCTGGATTCTGATAGAGGGCCATGGGACTTAGACCTGAGTGCAAAAATGGAGGCTCTAGACCCTTCCAGAGCTGAGATATTGAGATATTTATGAGATATTTATGACATACTGAGATATTGAGCCATTATAAATATCTCAATATCTCAGCTCTGGAAGGGTCTAGAGCCTCCATTTTTGCACTCAGGTCTAAGTCCCATGGCCCTCTATCAGAATCCAGAGTTATTGGAGAAACTTTTTTTTTGCACAAAAAAAAAAACATAAGGGGTACCACTGTCGTTTTTTTTTTTTGTGCAAAAAAAAAGTTTCTCCAATAACTCTGGATTCTGATAGAGGGCCATGGGACTTAGACCTGAGTGCAAAAATGGAGGCTCTAGACCCTTCCACAGCTGAGATATTGAGATATTTATGAGATATTTATGACATACTGAGATATTGAGCCATTATAAATATCTCAATATCTCAGCTCTGGAAGGGTCTAGAGCCTCCATTTTTGCACTCAGGTCTAAGTCTCATGGCCCTCTATCAGAATCCAGAGTTATTGGAGAAACTTTTTTTTTGCACAAAAAAAAAAACATAAGGGGTACCACTGTCGTTTTTTTTTTGTGCAAAAAAAAAAGTTTCTCCAATAACTCTGGATTCTGATAGAGGGCCATGGGACTTAGACCTGAGTGCAAAATGGAGGCTCTAGACCCTTCCAGAGCTGAGATATTGAGATATTTATTAGATATTTATGACATACTGAGATATTGAGCCATTATAAATATCTCAATAT
>JAQIUQ010003886.1:0-10029 GCA_030378365.1 Hybognathus amarus | reverse complement strand
ATCAGCAGTAAGGGGCGTGTCCATTCATGATGGGGGATGAGGGAGTGAGCCAATCAGCAGTAAGGGGCGTGTCCATTCATGATGAGGGAATGAGAGAGTGAGCCAATCAGCAGTAAGGGGCGTGTCCATTCATGATGGGGGATAGAGAGTGAGCCAATCAGCAGTAGGGGGCGTGTCCATTCATGATGGGGGATAGAGAGTGAGCCAATCAGCAGTATGGGGCATGTCCATTCATGATGGGGGATGAGAGAGTGAGCCAATCAGCAGTAAGGGGCGTGTCCATTCATGATGGGGGATGAGAGAGTGAGCCAATCAGCAGTAGGGGGCGTGTCCATTCATGATGGGGGATGAGAGGAGTGAGCCAATCAGCAGTAAGGGGCGTGTCCATTCATGATGGGGAATGAGAGAGTGAGCCAATCAGCAGTAAGGGGCGTGTCCATTCATGATGGGGAATAGAGAGTGAGCCAATCAGCAGTAAGGGGCGTGTCCATTCATGATGGGGAATGAGAGTGAGCCAATCAGCAGTAGGGGGTGTGTCCATTTGTGATGGGGGATAGAGAGTGAGCCAATCAGCAGTAGGGGGCGTGTCCATTCATGATGGGGAATAGGGAGTGAGCCAATCAGCAGTAGGAGGTGTGTCCATTCATGATGGGGAATAGAGAGTGAGCCAATCAGCAGTAAGGGGCGTGTCCATTCATGATGGGGAATAAGAGAGTGAGCCAATCAGCAGTAAGGGGCGTGTCCATTCATGATGGGGAATAGAGAGTGAGCCAATCAGCAGTAGGGGGCGAGTTCATTCGTGATAGGGACAGAGAGTGAGCCAATCAGCAGTAGGGAGCATGTCCATTCGTGATGGGGGATAGAGAGTGAGCCAATCAGCAGCAAGGGGCATGTCTATTCATGATGGGGGATGGATGAGAGAGAGTGAAGCTGAGCCTATCAGCAGTAGGGGGTGTGTCCACACTTGATGGGGGAGGAGAGAGAGTGAGCAGAGAGAGAGAATTGAAAAAGACTGTAGAAAAGAGAGATAGCTGAAAGACATTACCAAAGAGAAAGCTCAGAGGAATATCATTGGACAAAGGAGGGTTGTGATCTGGCAAGAGTTTCAGGACCACGCGTTAATATTGATAAAGTTTTCCAGCGCTGGAGAGACCTAAGCAAGAACGGACGCCACGGTTGCGTTGTTTCTGCTCTATACATGAGTAACATTATTATTACTATGTTTCAGAAAACTAAGATCTGCTGTAGTTGTAATGTTAGCTAACAGGACAGATTTGAGTGTCATTGTTTGTCTGGAGAAAGCTGGCAACTAACAATTTGTATATACTCCTATGATAAAGAAACATCAACTCCTGCATTTTGTGTTTCTGCCACATTACAGTTCCATATCACTTTGCCATAATATTTCAGTTATTTGAAAGGTCCTTACAGCAAACAACAGCAAAATAACCCAAACCTACAAAGACATTGACCAAGCAATAAAATATAACAATAAGATAAAGATGACAAACTATTTTCATGTATATTGACACATGAAATGTATATGGATAAAAAGTTTGAAAACAATGAGCTTTAATTATAGTGGAACATACCAGATGACTACTTATTTGAGTAGTCTTTCGGATATTGAGTTGTTCAAGACGAAATCGTTGGCAACCACTGATTAAAATAAAGGTTAAAGCTCTTGTAATCCATAGGCATCACAGGAACATGCTCTGCCAGTTGGAAACCTTTATTTTAACAAGTGCAGGTGCCACCAAACATGTTTGAGAAATGTCACGGAATGATATTTTAACAAGCAGTGTAAACAACGGGTCTAATAATGATCTCTGCCGGGTTTTCGCACACTTACTGAACTCTGCTGACCTCTGGGAAGAGGGATGAAGCCACTGCTTCCACATACATCTACGGCGGCCTACAAAGACAGAAACTAAATGGTTACTGCCATGAAGCACACAACTCAATATTTAACATCCATTCACACCACTGTGCAAAGACTCACAATCAAACTCATTCAGTGACCTTTTTACTAAAAGCAGAGCTCAGACAAAAATAGAGGCCATTTTTTTCCAGGTACTTTGAGGTAGAAAAGGAGTCATTGCGCACAAAGCAAGGATGACAATAACATCTGAACCCGGTGTGAAATCATCTCAGGAAACTGCAGACACTGCGCAGTGAAAACCTGCTTCCCTGTTGTTGTCTCTTCCCAGCTCGTTCCCATGGTGATGCAGGCTACACCATTTACTGACATTTGGCCACAAGTTATTTTGTTCCGCTCTCTTCTCTTGAATCGCCCACTTGTCTCCTCAGTGAGAAAGTCCAGGCTAGCAGTAGGCGTCCGCACGTGGATCTGTTAAACACAAGGAGAAGAGTGTAATATACCCAAACGTCAACCTGTCACAAACGCCCACCGGCAAAGGACACCTGTGTCACCTTTGGCCATCACAAAGGTCACGAGCGCTTTACCTGAGATGAGAGAGAGTCTGCGGGGTCAACCAGAGAGGTAGCTAAGCTTAAAGAGTAATTTACACAGAACAAAAAGCTTTATTTTCCAGGCAGAAACAAGACAATGTTCCATTTCCTTTCCTTTTCAAGTGTTTTCCAAAGGTTTCTACTAAAAACAATACTTGAACTTCAGATCAAGTTGTGCTTGACATGGCATTGACCTAGCGTACGAAGTAGAAACCCCTCAAATATCACTGCTCGCAAAATCACAATCTAAAAAGCAATGGATCCACAAATAAGCCAAGCCATCCACCTTATTTTGCACTGAAAGTAAGGCATGGAAACTAATCTCTGCTACAAGAGAAAAATATCATGCTTTTGTAAATCATAACGAAATTATGACATGCTAAGTCGTACTTATGAGATGAAATGTCAAAATTGTGATATACTAAGTCAAAATTGTGACTAAAAAACCCTGTGGTGAAAATCAAGGTTTTAATGATGTTTATGTCTACAGTGCCGCTGCTTGCCATTTTGGTGCCCTAAGCATAATTTCTTTATGATGCCCCCCTCCAAAAATAAAACATTTTCATTTAGGATTTTCAAAAAATATAATAATATATAAAAAATATATAAAGTTACACTTTAGTAATGCTTACTATTAACTAGTTTCATTACCTGGTTGGTTTCATGGTTTTATAATCACTATAGTCCCGAATTTGAGGCAGGCTGGTTAGGGGTTCGGGGTTTCCCCAGAAAATTTTGGATTTCTCTGAACTACAGATGTGCATTTTAAGATGGTGTGAAGGCAAAAAATAAAATAAAATAAATCGATAATAACAGCTTTAAAACCATGTCAGTGGGCAGCTGATTATTTTTCTCTCCTCGTTAGCATCACACTCTTTTTCTCTTTGTTTTTATCTTGCCCTGTCTCTTTCCCTCCTAAAGTTGGATTTTTTTAATTTACTAAAGGCTACAATTTGTATTTTATTCTCAATATGTACATACACTGTGCCTAACATGATAAAAAAGGCTTTGTTTGTTCATGTTTCTTGTCCCCTCACAATGGCAGTAGCCTAAACTATCATGTAGGCCATATGTTACATAGGCCTATTTTCAGTTAAAAATGGCAAAATTAGACAAAACTATATTAGTTTGCCTAATTATTTTTTGTCATTCGTTTAACATTTATGACCAAAAAAAACTGTCAAATATATACTTACATCTTATCTCCCACTTGACCGTACACTGAAGCGTCGAGCTGCACTGTTAAAATTCGCGCTCAGCGTCTGTGAACATAAAGCCCGCCTACTTTAATTTGATTGGTCATCTCAAATATTCTGACATTGACGAGCGGTGACAGACCAATGAGGCTCTGAACACACACACACACACACACACACACACACACACACCCTGTCAGCTGTTTCTGACGTGCTCTCTGCTCGGTGCCGCTGCGGATTGAAGATGAAGAACGCGCTGAATCTGATTATAACAAGAAGTTTGAAGATCGATTTTCATTAGGATATTTTTGGTGCCCCCTCAGCACTTGGTGCCCTACGCACAGCGCGTGATGCGCGTTGTGGGAGCGGCGGCACTGTATGTCTATGTGGTGTTTTTAATATGCTTTAAGACAAACTTTGTGCAAATTCATATGTTAACATCATTGAGTACACTGCAGTGAAAAAAAACATGGTTTGAAATCGTCTGCGTTTCTGACATCACAAACTACCTTGTAACCAATCACGTCACGAGGGGGCAGGATTTAACATATCATTAGCTATTCTCTGAAGCAGTGAAGTCATAAGAGAAGCCTGCTATACCAGATAATTTCTCTATTGAAATGAAAAATCAGGTACATTCAGCCAGAGGTGTAAAGCCCAGGTTCATAAAGTAAAAGTCCTTCTCAGTATTTCGTTCCAATCACCCAGATTTGGGAATTAGCACATTTTTTCAGCCAGGAGAGAGCTAATTCAGTACGGAGCCCCCTAGTCCCACTTTGGCAAAAAAAATTAATTATAACTATCTTGTGGCCTCAAGATAGTAACTTGTGGCTTCAAGATACTAACTCGTGGTCACAAGATACTAACTCGATGGCCTCAAGACACTAACTCGTGGCCTCAAGATACTAAATCGTGGCCTCAGAGATACTAACTCGTGGCCTCAAGATAGTAACTCGTGGCCACAAGATAGTAACTCGTGGCCACAAGATACTAACTCGTGGCCTAAAGATACCAACTCGGTGGCCTCAAGATAGTAGATCGGTGGCCTCAAGGATACTAACTCGTGGCCTCAAGATAGTAAATCGTGGCCTCAAGATACTAACTCGGTGGCCTAAGAGATACTAACTCGTGGCCTCAGAGATACTAACTTGTGGCCTCAAGATAGTAACTCGGTGGCCACAAGATAGTAACTCGTGGCCACAAGATACTAACTCGTGGCCTGAAGATACCAACTCGGTGGCCTCAAGATAGTAAATCGTGGCCTCAAGATACTAACTCGGTGGCCTCAAGATAGTAAATCGTGGCCTCAAGATACTAACTAGTGGCCTCAAGATAGTAACTCGTGGCCTCAAGATAGTAAATCGTGGCCTCAAGATACTAACTAGTGGCCTCAAGATAGTAACTCGTGGCCTCAAGATACTAACTGGTGGCCTCAAGAAAGTAACTCGTGGCCTCAAGATAGTAACTCGTGGCCACAAGATAGTAACTCGTGGCCTCAAGGTAGTAACTCGTGGCCACAAGATAGTAACTCGGTGGCCACAAGATACTAACTCGTGGCCACAAGATAGTAACTCGTGGCCACAAGATACTAACTCGTAGCCTCAAGATAGTAAATCGTGGCCTCAAGATAGTAACTCGGTGGCCTCAGAGATACTAACTCGTGGCCTCGAGATAGTAACTCGTGGCCTCAAGATAGTAACTCGTGGCCTCAAGATGGTAAACTCGTGGCCTCGAGATACTAAATTGGTGGCCTCAAGAGTACTAACTCGTGGCCTGAGATAGTAACTCGTGGCCACAAGATCAGTAACTCGTGGCCACAAGATACTAACTCGATGGCCTAAAGATACCAACTGGTGGCCTCAAGATAGTAAATCGTGGCCTCAAGATACTAACTCGTGGCCTCAAGATAGTAAATCTTGGCCTCAAGATACTAAATCGTGGCCTCAAGATACTAACTCGTGGCCTCAAGATACTAACTTGTGGCCTCAAGATAGTAACTCGTGGCCACAAGATAGTAACTCGTGGCCACAAGATACTAACTCGTGGCCTGAAGATACCAACTCGTGGCCTCAAGATAGTAAATCGTGGCCTCAAGATACTAACTCGTGGCCTCAAGATAGTAAATCGTGGCCTCAAGATACTAACTAGTGGCCTCAAGATAGTAACTCGTGGCCTCAAGATAGTAAATCGATGGCCTCAAGATACTAACTAGTGGCCTCAAGATAGTAACTCGTGGCCTCAGAGATACTAACTAGTGGCCTCAAGAAAGTAACTCGTGGCCTCAAGATAGTAACTCGTGGCCACAAGATAGTAACTCGTGGCCTCAAGATAGTAACTCGTGGCCACAAGATACTAACTCGTGGCCACAAGATACTAACTCGTGGCCACAAGATACTAACTCGTGGCCACAAGATACTAACTCGTAGCCTCAAGATAGTAAATCGTGGCCTCAAGATAGTAAATCGTGGCCTCGAGATACTAACTCGTGGCCTCAAGATAGCAAATCGTGGCCTCAAGATACTAACTCGTGGCCTCAAGATACTAACTCGTGGCCTCAAGATAGTAAATCGTGGCCTCAAGATACTAACTCGTGGCCTCAAGATACTAACTCGTGGCCTCAAGATAGTAAATCGCGGCCTCGGGATACTAACTAGTGGCCTCAAGATAGTAACTCGTGGCCTCAAGATACTAACTAGTGGCCTCAAGAAGTAACTCGTGGCCTGAGATAGTAACTCGTGGCCACAGAGATAGTAACTCGTGGCCTCAAGATACGTAACTCGTGGCCACAAGATACTAACTCGTGGCCACAAGATACTAACTCGATGGCCACAAGATACTAACTCGGTGGCCACAAGATACTAACTCGGTAGCCTCGAGTAGTAAATCGGTGGCCTCAAGATAGTAAATCGTGGCCTCAAGATACTGAACTCGTGGCCTCAGAGATAGTAAATCGTGGCCTCAAGATACTAACTCGTGGCCTCAAGATACTAACTCGTGGCCTCAAGAGATAGTAACTCGTGGCCTCAAGATACTAACTCGTGGCCTCGAGATACTAACTCGTGGCCTCAAGATAGTAAATCGCGGCCTCAAGAGTACTAACTCGTGGCCTCAAGATAGAGTTCATATCTTGAGGCCACAAGTTACTATCTTGAAGCCACGAGTTACTATCTTGTGGCCTGTACAGAGTTACTATCTTGAGGCCACAAGATAGTTACAATTAATTTTTTTTGCCAAAGTGGGACTCAGGGGGGCTCCGTAAATTCAGCGAAATCAGCTGGCTGAGCTCATGGGTGGATTAAACATATTTCAAGACTTTTACTTTCTGACCCCTGGACTTTACACCTGAATTTAGCATATAGTGGATGAAATGTAAATAATTATGTTATAATGAACTATGCCTATTCCCACTCTAAACTGTTCAAAGCATTCCAATAATGTTAGAAGGCAACTCTGAGGATGTGAACAGGATCATGGTTCATGTAACTTTAGCAACACATTATTAGCTGTTTGATAACAGTCAAGCCAAAGGCTAAACATATAAATTAGCATTCTGTGGCCGATTTGCACATAAAATGCGTTACCATTCTGATACATCGACTTGTATAACGACTGTATACGAGTTGGTGGAGGCAAGTCTCATTTGCATATTCATATTCTGCGTATACTAAATGAGGCAAGGGTGTAGTTATATTCAAGCTATTTTAAGGCATGAATAAATCAAATTCACAGGAAATTGATCAAAGATGATTTTTAACGAATACAAATATTGAGTTTAAAAATAATAATTGACATTGAAAAAGTAGAAAGTGAGACAAAAAGTCATAATTACGGGTGACATTTTCTCAGTAATTTCAACTTTTAAAGTCGAATTTATGAATAAAAAGTAAATAATGACAGTTGAAATAACTTTTTAAAAATTATGAAAATCTTACTAAATAAAAATGATGGCATACTTAATCAGAAAATTTCGACAATGGCTAATTCCACTCTTACATTAAAAATATTTTATATCTTATTTTGGCTTCTACTGTGATGTGACAAACAAGATGGTTAGAAGGAGTCTTCTTAATTAGTGTTGCTTACTAAGCCTAACATCTTTGCTGTTGCTTATGTCTCATGCCATACAATTTGTGCTAAAACCAAAACATGATATCTCAAATCATACAGCTTGTTGACGTGTGCAGTTACTTTCCTAAGGATTAGACTTACCATTTCCACTTGGTAGATAAAAAAGAAAGGAATCCCCATAAACTTTGAAGAGGGAGCCGAGCCATGTCTACAGAGACCAAGAAATCCATTCTCACAGACTTTAACTTGGGTCAGTAAGCAACCGTATAGCAACCACTCAGAACACCCTAGCAACCATATAGCAAGGTGCTAAAATTTGAAGTAAAGTTGAGTTTTGTGTCAGTGCAGCAGTAATACAAAAATTGATGTGCCTGGGACCCAGTGATGCGTGTGTGAATCTGTGAAAGAGAAGATGACCAAGCACCGAACCCTGAGGCACACCTAATAGTGTGATTCAGATTCTGTACCTGTCGAAAGCTACAGGAAAGTTCATGATACGGCCATGCTGGACACTCGTTTGCTGTTCTTCTTTCATTACTTTTTTTTTTTAAATGAATGAATTGGACAATGATAATAAATAATATATACACACACATATTCAAATACACTGCTGTTCAAAAGTTTAGGGTCAAGTTTTTAAAAAGATTTTAATACTTGTTTTCAGCATGGATGCATTAAATTGATCAAAATTAAGTGCAAAAGAGTAAAGAAATTTGTTACAATACTTTTCCTTTGAACTTTCTTTTCATCAAATAATTCAGAAAAAAAATGTCTCATGGTTTCCATGGAAATATGAAGCAGCACAACTGTTTAACACACATGGATATCTGATAATAATCAGAAAACTTTCTTGAGCAGCAAATCTGCATATTATTATGATTTCTGAAGGATCATGTGACACTGAAGACTGGGGTAATGATGCTGAAAATTCAGCTTTGATCACAGGAATAACATCAAACATTACATTTCAACAGAAAACAACTATATTAAAGGTGCAGTGTGTGATTTTTAGCGACATCTAAGTTTTGACTTGAAATATTTTTTCTATTAAGGTCTATGTAATGTCCTTAGGTCTATGTAATGTTTCCACCTTAGAAACATTGCTAAGCTACGTAACATGCTATCTGTTTCTGATGCAGAAAAGTTAGTTCATGCATTTATGACCTCGAGACTAGATTACTGTAATGCTTTATTAGCCGGTTGTCCTGCATCCTCAATAAACAAGCTACAGTTAGTCCAAAATGCAGCCGCT
Source organism: Hybognathus amarus (assembly GCA_030378365.1). Taxonomy (NCBI): domain Eukaryota; kingdom Metazoa; phylum Chordata; class Actinopteri; order Cypriniformes; family Leuciscidae; genus Hybognathus; species Hybognathus amarus. The sequence continues at coordinate 1,041 of JAQIUQ010003886.1, read as the reverse complement.
AGAGTTCTTACTAGGTCAAGAAAATACGATCATATAACACCGATTTTATCATCTCTACACTGGTTACCTATTAAGTTCCGCATCAACTACAAAATACCACTACTAACCTATAAAGCCCTAAATGGTTTAGCTCCAATGTACTTAACGGACCTTCTTTCGCCCTACAATCCACCGCGTTCTTTAAGATCACTAAATTCAAGGCTTCTGGTCATTCCTAGGATATCTAAGTCCACTAAAGGAGGGAGGGCGTTCTCGCATTTAGCTCCTAAACTCTGGAATAGCCTTCCCGATACGGTTCCAGAGGCTCTGACTCGCTGACACAGTTTAAAACTAGACTAAAAACGCATCTCTTCAGTCAAGCATTCACATAACGCTTACCTTTTAGTCCTCTGTTATGCCATACAGAACCGTTTGCCGCTGAAACTGCTTAACGCACCAGTGGGGCTCGACAGCCTTTTGAGACAAACGGTTCGACACGTTCGGCGCGTATGGTTGGGTTGCGGAGAGTTTGTGAGATAGTGATTTTCTAACACTGACTCCTGTATAATGGAAATCATTCTGAACATCAGCTATGCTAATTATCTCCCATCTGCCTTTCTGCTGTTATCTCGGGACGGTTGTCCCGAGGAAAATGGCGTTTGTCAGGTCCAGTTTGTATCCAGCCTCTCACGGGGATCTCAGATGCCCCAACGCCTGTGAAGAGACGACTCAGCGCTGGCGATATGTTATGGCTCCATATTATATATGAACAATATTTATATTTAATATTTATATATAAACAATATGAATGTAAGCCAGAGGAGAACTGGCCCCGACTGAGCCTGGGTTCTCCCAAGGTTTTTTTCTCTATCCAATCTGATGGAGTTTTGGTTCCTTGCCACTGTCGCCTTGCTTTGCCTTGCTTTTGGCTTGCTTAGTCGGGTTTTTACCATTTAACAATATTACTTATCTGTGTTGTACTTCTGTCATGTTATCACTGTGAAGCTGCTTTGATACAATCTGTATTGTGAAAAGCGCTATATAAATAAATGTGACTTGACT
>JAQIUQ010003884.1:415000-444522 GCA_030378365.1 Hybognathus amarus | reverse complement strand
CTCATGACAGCTTAAACAACTTAAATTAATCTGTCATTTTTAGCCATACATATAAGTATTTATTTTATACGTCTTTAATAACTATAAAGGGTCTTCTTTTTTTGTGCACACTCACAATAACAAATCCTTGTGTTTTGGTAAAATAAAGAAAATAAAGAGGGTGCGCTAGCACTTTCAGCCGTCGCGGTCTCCGCAAGAAACTTTTCTGAAAGACGTCTGAATAATGAACTGAAACAGGAAAATGTGTGCCTGAACTAGCAGGATACTTGTAGTCAATTAAAAATATAACAACGACCGGTACAGCCGAGTGTTTTTCCTCCTCTGGGTGGAAACGTGTCATATGGCTTTTCATATTTGTTGTGTTTCCGAAATATTTTAGCTTTATTCTACAAAGCTTACAAATAGTGTGGCAAATCTATAAAAATATAGATTTCTCAATAGCTTGTTTTCACGTGACGTCACGACACTGCGTTGCCATGGCGCGAAGATCAGATGGAGGGCAGGAAGTGAATTTCTATATTAGGAAGCACTATAACACACTCAAATGCCTATGTTTTGCGTCGTTTATGGTTGCTCAAATTCGATCAAACCACAAAGATTTTTTTATTGTGTGCCAAAAGTTGTTGTTCATAAGGGGGAAAATACAAGAAATTGACAGAAAAACACCGGTAAAAAATGCCTTGTAAACCTAATTTGCGTCTGCGGAGGAGCCGAATGGGAAAATGCCCGTGTGTTTGTACAGTGTACAGTGATCACTTCGTCAAATGTGAGTTAATACATTATTTATGTGGCTTATAATTACATTATTCAGGTGTTTAAATACACTTATGTGGCTGTTTGTGTAACATGCCAGTTTCCGAACTTTGTAAAGTCAAAGCATGTCTGTAAAGCCCTATTCGCACAGGGATTAAGTATTATCTGGTGACCTGTAGTAATTTGTAATAATTGCGGAGTTTGTCTGTGATCTTAATCCTGTGCGAATCGGCCATGTCTGTAATTTGTAAAGTAATAATTCCCCGCAAATTACCTACTATATTTCGCCGAACACCGAGGTCCTGTGATAATATTAGTCCCGTGTGAATCGGCATCTCTGTGATTTGGCCGGATCATATATCATTTTTTCAAGGTTTTTGTTTCATCTGCGCCTTTTTATCCATCTTTCGCGGATAATAGAGGCTGAGTTGGAGTGTTTGAATAGTATTTTGGGTGCGGGGTCATATCGCTAGTACAACTAACTCATACAATTTGCAGAAAGAGAAAGCTGAAAACCATAAGAGCAAAAACAAAAAGAACGATTAGATCACAGGCTTCGCTTATCCCGTGCGAATGCGCCACACGAAACTCAGATGTGGGTGGGTAATTTCAAATTCACATGTGGTCCCCAGGTAATACTAATCCTGTGCGAATAGGGCTTTAGTTGCTGATATCTACAGCCTCGATGGCAGGCAAATCTCTCAATTCAGTTGAAAATCGGTCCTCTTCATAACGTAAGGCATCACGTCCAACATATGTTTCGATTTTCTGTTTATATATTTCTCTTGTAATAGCGTCTAAAGTAGTACAGTACGGATTTTCCTCCATCTTCGTCCATTGCGCTCTTCACTCCTTGCCCTCCACCTGCAGTCCGCGCGTAAATACAATCACGTGACTGCAAACCACCTATTCTCATTTTTATGAACCGATATAGATTCTTAAATCCCAAGAATCGATTAGGCAAGTCATCATGTGTTTTCAGTTGATGAATAAATGGCACATTGTGTAGCACTGTCACATCCCATCCGTTAAATCGCAATAATCTTTGTATTTTGTTACTATTGGTATGAAACAAAGTCTTAGATTTCAAAATATGTCCATTTTATAAAAAAATTCAAAAACATAAATATCACTCTGGCGCAGCTCAACTCAAGAGAAACAGCAGCGCGAGAACGTATGATCTTCTTTTCTGCCTTAATACAGTTACAGAGCGAAATGAACATGAATGAGCATCTAAAAGTGTGTTAAAATATGGAGTACAACTTTATGTCACATGAATCACTCAGTGTTTATACAATGGAAAGACGTCAGTAAAACAGCTTGTAAACAAAGTCATGTAATGTCACATTTACTTCAGAAAAAACATATCCAGTGACCATAGACATGTTAGCTAGAACATTTTTTTATATTCATTATAAGTTTTAATGTTCTTTAATATTGAATGCATGTTTGAATAAATCTGGCAAGTTTTTATGAAAGCCTACTAGGCTCGCTGACTCCCATAGTTTACAGCATTAGTTTGCAATAGGGATGGGCATTTTTCAAAAATATTGCATTCGAATATTCGGGCTCATAAAAATCAAATATTCGAAAATTTGTTTATTTAAATTATGTTTAACGAAAAAGACGTTATTTTTAAGTTGTTGTTTTTTTTACGTTTTTGTCACCATTTCTGGACAAGCTTACAATTAGGCAATACACAACAAGCTTACAATAGTAATTAAAGTTTTCTTTTAGTTGAAAACATTAAACAGTAAGCTTATGAGTAAACAAAATATATATATATAAAAGCATTATTAAAAGCATGCTCAAGCAGCGCGAGCGGAAAAAAACCCTAATAAAGCAGATTGCGTCAGATATCGTACAGAACGTACACCTATACACACACACAGAGTCAGCAAATGACTGATTATCGTGTTTATATTGTTTCACGTTTATGTTGAGAAAAACAATAATATCTAACGTTACATGCAGGGGCGGCACCAGCACTTTATGCTCGAGTGAGAAAAGACGCTGCGCTGACAGACGTTTCAGAGACACAAAGAGAACGGTGTTTCTAAAAGCACTTTGCATTTTCTGTTCTTAAACCGGTCTCCCTTAATGAAACTTAAAATAAGTGTGTCTCAAAATCATTTTGCTATTAGATAAGTTAACATCTTTGATCACGCGGGGTCCAGCTGCGCTTACCTGCAGTTGTGATGCAATGATGAACAGCTGTCTTTCCTCACTGTTTGGATTTCATGTGATTTCTCATGGTGATGATATAATAACTCAGATTAATCAATTAATTTGATCAAAAGTAATTCCGTTTAGTAAGATCCTTTTCAAGTAACGTTAATTCCAAACTTCGATGAGGCAGACGACAACATCATGTGATCAAATACAGACAACTTGTTAACACACTCCACAGCGCCATCCAGTGCATTTAATTATAACTGCGAGTTAGTTCTTTAGGATTTATCATGGACTCACTGCATTTACGGCCAGCAAAGCAACATATTCAAAATTCGAAACATTATTTTATTTTTCGAATAATAATTACATATTGAAAATTCGAATATTTGTGCACATCCCTAGTTTGCAAACTAAAAATGACAGCAAAAATTGTCATACACTGATATTGAAAATAATCAATATTGAAGAATTGCAAACTTGTGAATTGAAATCAAATCGAATTGGGAAATTTGTGTCAATACCCAGCCATACTATTTAGCTTGAAATATACCAAACACTTCTTTTTGAAAGGTCTACTCTGCTCCTCACAAACAGGTAAATAAAAACAGAATTTAAATGCATCAATCTGATCAGATGGATAGAAATCACAATCAGAATCGACTGACAACAAGCATGACCAAAAAATTTTAGTCAGATTTTGTCTAACAATGTACTGAGTACTTTTTGATAGGGCTGGGCGATTTTTCCCTTAAAAAATCTGCGATTTTGTTTATAAAAAAACTTGATTTGATCGATTTTTGATTTTTTTTTTTTATCAAGTAGAATTTCTATAACTCTCTGAGTTGAACTTATTATAACTCTTTTGTGTGTTAAACACAATCTAATTAATACAACTTCATTATAAAGAAAAACAACAAATCCCAAAAAATATGATCATAATCTATGACAAAAATGCTATTATAAACTATTATATAAACTATTATGCTATTATAAACTAGATTAATGGATAATTCAGCAGTACAATTTAGTCTAGAAAACTCACAAGTGCACAATATTGAATAAAATCTGAACATTTAGGGGGAAAAAAAACATTTCAGTGGGGAACAAATACTAGACAAGTGTAACACTAAATCTGGTCAAACTTTACACATTGCTCTTTGTATTGTACATTCATGAAAAACAAGATAACAAAAATCAAAAGGATCAATTATTATATAGTCTGGTCTACTATACAATTGAGACATGTTTTAAATGTATAGCACAGCTGTTTAATGAGACAGTAACATATGATAGATAGGACAGAACAAGAAAAGGCTATTAATAATCTTTCATTGCGCGAAAGTATTATGATATGAAAGGCTCCAATACATCGTGAGCCGCGGCACAAAGCGCTTATGCGCATTTCGAGCGCCGAATGATGCGCTTGAAGCCACATGGAGTCACAGTGCGCAGCCCAGCGCGTCGACTCCGCAGTCCGCACTGAACAGTTCAAAGCACAAAGGAAATTAAATACTGATTCGTGTATAATATACAGTATCTAGCTATGCAATCGTTCATTGAACCTTTACTTTTAACAGTTTTAAATTTCAATTACTGTGCGCGTAAAGAACAATAGTGCTCTGACTAGTGTTTTGCTCTAACAGACACCCGGTAGAAAGTAACGTCATGATTTAGTTACAGCAATATTCCAGCAAGACAAAGTTGTTTTATGCGAAACCATAGACGTTTATCTACAGATCGAGTATAATAATAGGAACATTGAATCATTAGCTACATCCTCTTAGAGAGAGTTTCATTGTATTGACTGTCGTAACCGAACTGTGGAAACCCTGAAGGAAGATTTGGTGAATGCAAAATGTAAGTTACACTATACTGAAGAGGGGGAGAAAAAAAATCTAAAAAATCGATTTTTTGAAAATATGAAATTGAATTTGACCTGCCAACTCGAATTTTTATTTCAAATTGATTTTTTTTCCCAGCCCTACTTTTTGAGTATCTAATTACTAATTTAACAACAACATCATGTATACACACTTTAGATTATCTCTTTATCTGTGTTGATCACTGCCAAAAACATTAATTTTGAGTGAATGGCTCTGTGCAGAATGCAGTCACATGTTATATTGAGGGGAATCAGTTAGATTATCAGTTCATATTGGCAGATATCTGAAAGCTGTTGTTGGTGCTGATTAACATAGATAACTCATTCGACTCTGCTCAATGTAGAGACTGCTGCTCATATTAGATCAACAGACACTGACAGAAAGCACAGCTTCTCTTCCAGTAAAGTCTTGGGCACTCTTCCACATGAGTCAATCCTTTATTATTCTGCCAGAAACTCACTCACACACACACACAAGCAAACTCATACTGGAACCAACTACCATACAAAATGGACAAGCTACAGCCCTCGTACAAGAAAGGTAAAGAACAGAGACCTGGATTATTCAAGCTAAATGACATGAGGACTAGAGAATGTATTACAGTTTAAGAACAAGTAGTTTGGAGATTTAAAGGGATGATTGTAAAGACAGATTTAAATCCCAAATGCAGAGCTGCAGCCCAGCACATATATCTTTGGGACACTCTGGATATCCTACAGGCTTGCGAAGGATGGTCCAATGGCCATCCTTCTCCATCTCAAATTGATCACTTTTACTACCTCTCTTGATTTTTAACTGACTCCCATGAGTTTGTTCATTTGCTACTTGCGAAAAATAAGCTTTTTATTTGTGCAGGGCTGGACATTAAGGCTTGTCCGCTTGTCCGGGACAAGTGGATTTTTTGTAGGACAAGTAGAAGAGAAATTAGTTGTCCGACACGGACAAGTTAAATTTCAAACAAGTTAAAATGTCATGTTACTTCACGTTATGTGCCACTCGTTACGTCTATTTTACAGATTTAATTTTACCGATGTGAAACGAACACATTTTTGACGCTGCCTGTGAATGTCCTGAATGTGACTTACAGAAAGACGCGCGCCAGTAAAATGCGCATGCACAGACTGCGTGCCAGAAGTTCCCTTTCGCGCTTGAACGAACATCAACACACGCAATTAAGCCAAAATGTCATTTGTCAAGTGTTTTCATAACATAAGAGCAGTCTTATGATGGACATAAAGAGTTGTGACTCGTGAGAGAATGAGGCGCGTGTGTGATATCCGCGTCTCTGTCCACAGGCTGCTGCTCTTAAAGGGCCAGCTACCAATAAAGCGTTCTGTCAGTCAAGTTAATGAAAGAACAAAGGGAACAGAGAAAATTACTCACTGCTCTTGACTACAGAACTTGTGTAGCTTTAATAAGGAGTAGTCTATATATAATTTATAATTTATGCAGCGCAGACTGTTTGATAACTTTATTCAAATTCTGTATATGTCCTTCCTCTTAGACATTTAATTTTTACCCAGACATCAATGGCTTATTGATATTGATCATTATAGGCGTTATCAATCATTTAGTTGTTATTGCTAATTTCAGAGTTATCACTAATCTGTGTGTGCATTTGGTTTAGAACCAAACAAGTTGACTCATGAAACCATTTGTTTATATCGACGATCGCATATCACAACCGCAATATTGACCTCAATAATCGCAATATGACATTTTCCCCAAATCGTGCAGCCCTAGATAAAATTATAAATCTTTACCCGGACAAGTGACTTGTGTGTGGACTAACTAGGCAATATGTGCAAAAGTATTTTCTGAATAATCGCCTTAAAAAATATCGCGATATCCGATAGCTGTGAGTCTACCAAGCCCCGCCCTCCAGACCCAGGCCAGCACGCTGTTCTAGGCCATATGTCATGTTATTTCATTCAAACTGACGCGACTGCACACAAATACACCTCAGATCAGCAGCTGAGCGTCTAAGTCAACGCGCGCGTCGCAAAATGGAACATGGAAGTAGTCGCAGAATCTTAAATCTTCATTAAAAGTAAAGAACAGAAATGATCTGACCACCAGGCAGTTGCGCTCTCTCTTATCCAGATTTTGGTGATTTTGCTGATGATGATCAATAAAATGCAGCGCATCTGTTTCTTTCGGTGGCGCGTGCACTTCATTTAAGAAAAATATGTATATTGCAAGGAAATTAAAGAATTAAATTTCCAGCTATTCGTTTTGCAGAAACACGTTATGTAACAGGTGTAATGGAATCGTTTTCAGATAAATCAGAGTTCAGATAAATCAGCTATCCGATCTGAGAAAACGCATAAAGTGGCAGGTGTAAACAGCCCCGTTGAGTCTGGCTGCACTTTATCTAATGATTGCAGGAATTCAGCTAGTTTAATTTAATGATTGGCACGTTAAAGGTTTTACTTCGCTTAGTTTAAGCTTTTAAAGGAGCATCTAATTAGCTTTGTGTGGTTAGTAAAAATTTCCACACTGTTCTTATCACATCGCCTATTTGAAACGGAACCCGTTGCGAGGAGAAATGATATAGCCTATAATATAATTAATAATGTATAATTCAATATATAATATAACTTTTACAATATTGAATGAGACAAAAACAAACAAAATTTGATGGTTGTAAGAACAGTGAATGCGTGTTTAATATGATGACAGCGTATATTTGTTTTAAGGTAAATTATTATTTGTTTTCTTTAGCGTTATGACTCATTTTAATGATAGCCTAAGTTAATTTCCTAAATTCTGGCAGTAATTTTAAAAACTTGTATTCAAACTATAATATATTTGTTCTTTATTTATAAAAATTAGGTATTAAAACCAATTGTTTTGTTCTCTCATGAGCAAAACCTTAAGCCGCTCAATAAAAATTACTGCTTTATTTATTTAGAAAATCATAACTTACTTAATAATTAGGCTATATATTTGGGTATTTTATTTATGTGTTTTTTGTTCATGTTTTAATCTAAAGCAAAGTGGCTCGATATCTGTAACCGACCTCCCAACGTCCAAAACTCTGGGACCAGATGCATGAGATATTCAAAGCAACGCAATTTATTTAATCCGTTTGCAATATAAGGAAACTTTAATTTTAATTACAATGGTACATATTATTTTTATCTTTCTGAAGGCCTGTTTTATATAAACATTAAATTAATATTGGCGAAAACGGGTAAAGTTACTTTAATATTGAATTTTTATACTAAACCAAAATAAAATATTGGAGATGTCTATATCTGGATTGACCGGGTTATTTTTTTTCGTCTGTAGAACGAAAATATAAAAATAGAGAGAACTCCGGAAAAAATGTTTAGCAAAGTACAGAAAGTGATAAATGATTTTTGACAGTGGCCGCAAGTAACCTCTAGGACGTGCTAACTCCAACACAGACTGGTGTTGCAGTTGAGAGAACAGTCAACGCCAAACAAACAGGCACACAATATTAAGTTTAGGCATAGGCTGTAAAACTTGGCGGAGAACTTTCTTTATCCTTTGTTTCTTTTATCAACTTCAAATATTGGCACAGAATTACAGGCTGAATCAGGTAATGAACACAGCCTGTTTCCGGACTGTGTTTTCCCATCAATACTGGATTTAAAAAGATGTGTAATGGACGTTCTTACCATGGTTGAAACAATTCTTCTGATGTTTAATCATGTTTATTATTTAGTACTATAAATTAACAAGAAGTATATGTGTGTGATATTATGCACATTTGTAAATCACGAGAAGATGCTCAGTAAACAGACGCTCATGCAGAAATACTGGCAACCTTTGTGCTTAAAGAATGTGAAATAGATTTTATTCCTAACCCTACTAGCCTACAGAAAAATATTAATCATAATATTGCATGTAAATAAATATGTGTATAACTATAGGGCTATGTGAGAAAATATGTTGTCTTTTTTTTTTCTTTTTTATTGGCAATTGACTAGAAACAGGTTAAATATGGATATCACGACTTAAACATGGTCGATATACGATAGTATTGGTAATCTGGCCCAGCCCTGGTATGGACAAGTGAAACATAAATGTACTTGTCCGAAGGACAAGTACCTCAAAATGTTAATGTCAAGCCCTGTTTGTGGATTCAATGTTACATCACAGGGCTAATTCAACACACTATATTTCCTATCTATCTTTGTGCAAAGAAATCCTAAAGCTGCCATTTATATTTGAGAGTGACTTGTGTGGAGAAAGAAGATCCTTGGAGGCTGATATCAGGAAGGTGCAGCCTTTTTCTATTCATCTTCACACACATCTGTCAATTTCACCAGCTCTTTCACGCACACAGCTGCTATATGCTCTGCTACGCAAAAAATGTCCACCACTCACATCCTGTTTCATGAGCAGTTGCTTGTTTCATAATGGGCCAGTGAGTCCAAAACCCTGAGGCAGAGAGAGTCACCACCAATACACTACACTCATACAACTGCTACTGAGGATAATGTAAGGTAATGAAGAAGACACATCAGACAGAGATGACAGTCAGCCCACACACAGCCTTAACTCTACTCTGATATTCAGGTCGAAGTGCAATGGGGTGTCACACGCATTCGGAGAATCCAGAGAACAGCTGAGCTTAACTCAAAATACAGACTTTAGATACAGAGACTGAAAAAAAGATCCAGAGAATGGGTGATAAAACAGGGAGTTTAAACACTGTTTGAAATAGTCAGTTAAAGAATTAAAAATGACATGCAAGCTAGTTGCTCAAAAGGTACAGACTGAAACCTTAGAGGTAGGCTACATCACCAAACTAATACTAACTTATAATAATGTTCTATTGTTGTTATCAAATACAAAACCTAGTTTGCAAACTTCAGAAAGCATTCCATGGATTTTTAACTGATTTTTTTTTATCTTCAATGATAACTTCATATCATAGCCATCAGGGATTTTGCTGATAACTTTTACCATGTAAATAATTAGTGAAGTTTGGGATCAGGAAGATTTGTTATGTTTTTAAAAAAACGTCTCTTATGCTCACCAAGACAGCATTTATTTGATTAAAAATAAAATAAAAAATAAGTTATATAAAAAGAATTATATATTGTTAAATATTATGAAAATTTTAAATAACTGTTTTCTATCATAACTTTATTCCTGTGATGCAAAGCAGTATTTTCAGCATCATTACTCCAGTCTTCAGAGGCACATGATTGTTCAGAAATCATTAAGGCCCTGTCCACACTACTGCGTTTTCGTTTAAAAACGGAGACCTTTTGCTATGTTTGCACCTCCCGTCCAGACTAAAACGGGAAAAATGAAAGACCTAAAACGGAGAAGTTTAGAAACGCTGCAGCTCCGTTTTGCATTTTGAATCTCGAGAGGCGTTTTAGTGAAGACGAGACAAAACGCAGAACTTCAGAAACGCTGACGCTCGGCTCCATGATTGGGTGTTATCAGTCATGACGTATCCTTCCCTGATTCGTCAATCACTGTTCACACCGGCACGCGCATGCCCAGTGTTGGTGAATGGTCACGTGATCTGCGTTTTCAGTCATTTTAATGTGGATTGTGGACAGAGATTATTTCTAATACGCAGATAAAACGCTGGTGTGGACGGAGATCGTATTTGTTTTAATTCTCTGTTTTTAAAATGAAAACGCAGTAGTGCTGGATCGGGGCCTAAGATATACTGATTTGATGCTCAAAAAACAATAATTATTATTATCAACGTTTAAAAAAGTTTTTTTTTTAGAATTCTTTGATGAATAGAAAGTTACATTTAATTTTTTTTTAAATACAATATTTTGTAACATTACACGTCTTTACTGTAACTTTTGCTGAATTGATTTCTGAAAAAAAAGTCAACATTGATAATAATAAATGTTTCTTGAGCAGCAAATCAGCGTATTGGAATGATTTCTGAAGAATCCTGTGACTCTGAAGACTGGAGTAAGGATGCTGATGAGATACTTTAATATAGGCCAAATATGCTTGATATCAAGTCCAAAAATTTTATAATTTTGAGATTATTGGCATAATCTGTCCACTTGGCCTAATAACTAAACTGAAGAAGTATCTTGTTTAAGTCGGCATGAAATTTAAGTTGTTATGGTCTTTTTCCTATTGTGAGCTAGGCTATATCTGAGTGAAACAGCTTCTCAAACAAGAAAAAACATTTATGGCGGGGCTTAGATTTTATCCACAGGGAATTTATTCAAATTTTTATTTCAAGCAATATAGTGACATATAACAAAGGCAATAAGAAGCATTTGATTTTTAACAACATAAAATCAATCAACTGCTTGAATTGATGCTTGACAGGTTGTACCGCCCTCCTGTCGCCAGTAAAGACATCATCAGAGATGAGAAGTCACTTCAAGAGGAATTTATTTTGATTCAAGATTATATGATTTTTTAAACAATAATGATAGGCACAAATAAATAGCCTAATTTATAATACTGCAATTTCCAAAAACAAGAGCCTTTTAATAGTGATTTTCAGTTTCAACATCAAACGACAGCCTTTACAAAAGCATAATGCACTTTTTGTTTTAAAATATTTAATTGTGTGAGTAATTAATTAATTAATTGTTTAATATCAACAAAGTTTGTACAGATATCAATTAACTACCAGCCACTAAGGGTGTACTCACACTCAGCCAGTTTGAATTCGAGCCCGAGTGCGTTTGACCACCAAAGCGCGGTTCGTTCGACTAGTGTGAGTGCTCCCGAACCGTGCCCGGGCGGGGCTCGATTGGCCCGGCCCTGGCCCGCTTGGAAGAGGTGGGCCAGAGCACTGTTCAGTTGGCCCCAGCGCGGTTTGCATGCAGTGTGAGCGCTAACTCGTGCTGGGAGCACGGAACAGGACGCGTGATGTGCAAACCTCCTCAAGCGAGCAGGCACGATTTCGTTGAAAATTTCGCGCCACTAAGGCGACACATCTGTTTAACAGGCTGTGAGGGGGCTGTGGACCACCGTGGACCAACGACACAAAATTATCCACAAAGAAAGCGATGGACTCCATTGTGTTCAGAGAGAGCCCACTCTTCTTGTTTATCCCGAAACCGTCACACTATAATGACGTAAGCGTGCTCCGGCACGAATGCTGAAACCCTATGTGAGTGCAGGCCAGCGGGGAGTGGGGACAATCGTACTCGGGCCCGGTTCATGGCAACCGTGCCTAGTGTGAGTACACCCTAAAAACTTTAATTTACTACTTTATTGTAGTCAGTTTTGAATTGAATGAACTCAAATCTCTTGTTGGATTGCAAAGGTTAAGTAAGGAATAAGAGCCTTTAGTACTGGACTGATCTCCAACTTAATGTGACTTCTTTCACAAAACATTACAAAATCAATATTTTCATCAGAACCTTTAACAGCTCATTCAATTTTATAAACAATTTGGTTGCTCTACAAAAGCAAGAGCCTGCATTCATACTGTACCTGCAGTCAACTCAATGTCAGGAACGCACAGGTCTCATGTGGCTCAAAAGAACCACACAAATATATTCTATCACTCAATACAGTCTAGCCCCAGCACTCAACAACACAATCACTATCTGAATACAGGCTGTAGCCTACTTGACACCCAGTGTCACATGAACGCAAACAGACACGCACACCTTCATTTTTAGTTCCTCTAGCTGGCTTCTCTCCAGATTACTAAAAATGTCAGAGAAGTAGCAGCTGCTATTGAAGTGGTTGTGTAGACAAACACTGACTGACTTTCTCCACAGACCGCCACCACTGCAAGACCACTTTCACTTGACACCACTGCTGACAACTAGAACACTTACAAAAAGCACAACCGCTGAGTGTGCACCCAAACATGGCTATAATACATCTATTGCTATAATGCACTACAGTCGCACTACTACCACTCAATTTCTTAGATAATCTATTTTTAGACAGATTGATTAAACATTAAAGTCCCTGTAAAGGCAATTCTACAAAAAAAAAATCTAAATGTATGGCTAAAACGTACAAACACTAAACTATGAAGAAGTTAGACCGTTAAACAGTTTTTCACCAGGGTTTCCTGCAGAAAATATATTAGTTAAGGTGGGGTTTGCCGTCACACGGGGGCGGGGGGATTGGAGAGTTGGAAAAGCATGTGCATGGAAAGCACGGCCGCGCCGCTTTCTCCTTTCCACAAGCGCTTGCGCTCCCATGGCGTCTGTCATTGCTATGCAACCATGAACTACGCTCTCCATGATGACGAAGAGGACGTATCAGCAAAGGATTAATTGATTTCTCGCCCTTGCATTAGCTTTAGGCTACTAGATATATTTATGGACATGAGATAGGCTTGCCACGGTAGTCTGTGTTACCGGTGTTCAATCACAACACCGGTTTCATGAGCATGCCCACCGCGGCACCGCGTAGGCATGTGGAAAAAAAAAAGTTTAAAGCCTTAAAAATATTGAACGCAATTACGCAGTAGTAGTCGTTAAATCCTGCCTATTAACACACACACGAAACACAGAAAAGATGGGCGTCGGTATCGAGTTCTCAGTTTCGGGCTTGAACAAACCATAACACACATATTATGCCAAAATGTCCATAAGAGCAGTCTTAAATGAACGTAGAGATTAGTGAGAAAATGGGACACGTCAGATCGCGTCTCTGTCAGCAACGGCTGTCCGAATTCGCTCAGTCGTTTTTACTTACTCCTTATCATTCACTCCTTCAAGTGAACAGTATTAGTGGACTAATGTAGGGAATAGGCCTAGTAAATGAGGGTTTAGTGGGCGATTTCGGATTCAACCCATGTTCTCAAGCAGTGAAAAATAGAGGACACTGATAACGCGTTGACAGACAGGACCGAGCAGGTAATATTTAATATGAAACAGTCTCAACTTTCAAATTTGGTCAGTAGTGCTGGGCGGTAAACCGGTTCAAACCGAAAACCGGTTTATATTTTCGTCACGATTTTGATTTTGAATAAACCGCCATACCGGTTTAATTACACAACGTTCGGAACGACCGTTACGCTGCGCGACCATAGAGTGCGCGACACTGTTTCAGACGGACCCTTTACCCGTTGCACTACTAAGCACCGACGAGGGTAAACAAACAGCAGCGCTCTGTTACGTTACATGGACGATGGATGCTGAAGAATTAGTACAACATGACAGTGATGACACCGAAGAAGAACTTGTGCCAAAAAGAGGAGCCGGGTCTGTTGTTTGGAGGTTTTTTGTTTTCCAAAAATCCGACGTCGACCAAACAACCATTTTATGTAAGTGCTGTCGGGCTAAAATTCTCCGCTGGGGAGAATGACCCGGCAACACAAGCAAATTGCTCCAGCGCCTTAGCCGCAAACATGTCTTGGAATATCAAGAATGTATTAAATCAGTCGCGGATTCAGCCGCGGATTTAGCGCCCTCCACATCAGCATGTAACACAGGGAAAGCTAAAGAAAAGTCGAGCCAAATATTGTTTCCATTATACAGGATAATCCTGTGTGCCAAGTAAGTTAGCACTTTATATTTATTTTATGTTTGTTCTGGTTTCAGAAGCAATACTTTTGAAGGAATAACTAATGCAAGTTGCATAATTTTGTTTTAATTTCTTTAATAGACCTCAAAAGCAATGCAAGACAAGATTTCCTTTTATATTTACTTGAATGCACGTAATGTTCCTGGATTTGTACTTGAACTAGCAAAAGTATTCCAAGTTGTTCTAATTGTGTTGTTTAAAATAAAAGTTCTGTATTTTGACTGCAGTTGTCTTTGCATTTTGATTCCTCACTTCATTAGAATCATGAATGGCTCTTATTTGTAAACAGCATAATTTTCTGGGGCCATGCAAACCTGTATTACTAGTGTGGAATTATTCTACAATATTCACTAATGACAGTAAAATAGACCATCCTAAGTCAATTTACTGCAGTAATTCCTCTCTTAACCAGTAGAAAATGCATTGAACACCTGACTATGCATAAAAAAATAAATTAAAAAAACTGAACCGAAAAAAACGAAAAACCGTTATGATTTTGAAAAAAACTGTGATATCAATTTTTGGTCAAACCGCCCAGCACTATTGGTTCAGTCAAAAGAAAATCAAACAATAAATAGGCCTACCGTTTTGTGGCTACGTCTAATCTGCTAACTCTCCTGACTGCTTTGTTGGACATGTCTGTCAATCAAAAGTTAGTTTCGTTTTCAAACTAGCGCATATTCAGGGCACAATAACAAAACAGTTATTTCACCGCACTACCGCACCGTTATGTATGCCCGTGAAAACGTGCGCATTTTGCGTTTTGCCGTTAAAAGCCCCCGCCGGTGACACCGGTATTACCGGTGTTGTCACACGTCGATTAACCGGTGAGAAAATATCCTCACCGACACAACCCTAACATGAGAAATAAAAACCCACCCTGTTCAGCTATGTTCGCCGAGGCATAAGGGCGCCCCCATTTTTTTTTCGATGATGATGATATCGTTAAGGCGTGTGTTATTTCAAAGTGCTGCAGGAAACCCTGTTTTCATTGCTGTGTTCTGGATTTTTTGGGCGGGGCTTAATGACACACAGGAGCCCCTGAGCTCCTGGACACGCCCCTACTTGGTGACGCACTGAGGCCACTAAGGCTGGCCCCTCCCCTAACAATAGAGCACATTCACATCAGTTCGCCACTCAATCGCTTTATCACAGCCTCACAGTTTGCTAGCTATGCCTTCATCATGGAAAAGCATTTTGCCTGGATAAGACCACTTACAAAACAGATCGGTGTCCTTTTTTAAATTTCCGATAAACGATCATATCAAAAATAGGTGGATTCATTTTGTGACGAGCCACCTTGATGGAGAGCTGAGGATCACCATAAACACCAGCCTCTGTAGTGATCACTTTACACAGGAGAGTTTTATAAACTTGTCAGAGACAACTGGGATTCACTGATAATCCACTGTTACTGGTGAACGGGGCCGAAACGACTATCGCCCGCCTCTGCCTTCATCCTCCCGTCCCGAAAGCATTATCCACCTAATATAACATCGGCAGCTTTCCCGTGAGTGGGCGTGGCTTCAGTTTGAGAGCAGAGAATAATGCTAATTTTTTGTCAAAATTTTTGATAGCTTATTTTGGCTTTCTTTAATGATTCAAATTGAGCTGGGTGGCTAATAACATTTTTCTGTGGTGTGACAATCTCTGAACACATACTTAATTATGACTTTACAGGGACTTTAAACATTTCAAGTAAGAAGTGATCAGAATGCTCAGTAATATTATATATACTAATACTGCTCAATCATAAACAGCACAAACAAATAAAGCTGTGGGTAAAAAGGAAGTTGTAATAGTTCTATTTTTCTTAGCAGGAACTACTCACAAAATGCTGCTGGGCTGATGTGAATATGATGAGTTCATGTGATAATCAGCTTCTACAGTCAAATCAAACAGAGCAGTGCTTGGATAAAATCCTCATATCGACAGAATGGGCATGCATACATTTCCTTATATTCAGGTTTATGCTGGTCATTATCGGCAGTAAAAATCTGAAAGACTTTGTTGTTATTTCAAGCTCTGGTCCTGTGTAGCAAGTCACCATTGTGTAACAAAGAAAGATGAACTGATTGTAGAGATAAAACAGGAGGCGTCTGAAGAGTAGAGGAGAGGTGAGTAGTGGCTGTTTGCCCAATCCCTGTGAAGGGCTGCGGGGAGTGGTGGACACCTCCAGTTAAGACAGTGCATTTACTGAACTTTAATGGGGCACTGACTCAGCATTGGTTCTCCATTTCTGACCACATACAAAATTGATGTCAGATACAAGGATTTCTTCTAAAACACCCAGAGGTCCTTTGTGCTATCCACTCCACACTCCACCAGACACTTAAGATCAAATGACCTTCTAATAATGCATTCAAATGGTTTAAAACACCACCCACCCACTACCCCTTGCAGTAAAAACAAAGGCTCCACGACCTTTGGCATGTAGCCATTAGTCAAATAGTCTTAATGGTATTTGCAGCCTATTACTCTGGCCTTTTTTAGCAATCAAACACTTGGCCATGGGCACATGTTTACAAGCACTGACCAACACATAGTGCAGGACAGATGCCATGGGAGTTAGTCCAAAACTCTGCCTTAGCTAATCAGGATCAGTCGTGCTCAATTCTCGATAGTAATCAGAGTCATTCATTAAAGCTGCAATACCTAAGATTGAAATACCTAAGACATTCAAAACAACAACAACGGCTTTGCTTGATGACGACGCTGAATGATGGGAACTGTTGTTTTCAACTCCACCGTGGATAAATCAGTAGGACGGGAATGAAAATTAGTTGTCATGGATGAGGTAAAGTTCAGATTTCTATAAATGTTTGCGTTTAATGACATGCTTGTTTTTCATTAAACTGAAATAGCCGCAAGAAAAGTCAGGTTTAAAAGTAAATTAGTTATCACAGATGTTACTGTCCAGAGTCACTGGACGAAGCTATGGTGGAGAGGGTTTGAAGTCAAATCGTTGCTAATGTATCCTGACTTCGCCCTATGCTGCAATATGCATTTAGTTTTGCATTCATTTTACAGAAATCAGCTGCTTGAATGACAATTACTGATGTTATTAGATTTTTCAGGTGAGATTCTCAATTCATTCAGTGAACAGATGCTCTGAGGTAAAGTTTTCAGACTGCAGACTCAGCAACGATTGTATTTAATTGTACAGTACAATCATAACATAGAACAGACATTATCTTCCTTTCATGTCATTAAACATAACAATATTGCTGGCCATATACTGATGAGGAAAGTGCGCGTCCCGGTGTGCGATACTGGACTTTGTCCTGAGACGTGGCGGCTCTTCTCGTCCGGTATGCGACCCCCTTTACAGCCAACAGTTCACATTCCGAGAATAATTGAAAAGAATAATGCACCAGAATGTGCACCATTCCATTACAAATGCGTGAAACAAGCTGACGTTTGTTGCTTGATAGAAGCAAACGCACAACTACAACTTCCGCATTTATCCAGGACTACACGTAGTACGAACGGAAACCAAGGTAACGCGAATATGACGCGAATTGACTGGCGACTCCCAGCTCACCCCTGCTCACACGCCCCGTTTCCTTGGTTAAAATCTCAATTTTCTCGCGATTTAAACATTGCTTGAAACATTTGGAATAAGCATTTGCGTCCTGGCCTTGTGATTTTGGGATATTTTAATGCAAAAATCTTAAGTATCGCACCTTTAAGATTAAGTAACATTCTGCAATAGTGCATTTTGTCTAAAAGCAAACAAACTTGACTTTACAGCTTTATAACCATGTACTTTTGCTCCAATATAGATTGTTCATTTCACCCTCTAATCGCTTACACTACAACTATAACATAAACAAGCCATTTTTTTACTCTTTATGACTCCAAATAGCAGAACAATGACTTTATCTCACGCACTGCCAAGAGGGAAATAGAAAAATATTTTGGACCAATAAATGAATGATCTGCATAAACATCTCTCCAGATATGGTGCCACCAACAGCAGATAGGGTAGTATTGCCTCACTGAGCTAACAAACACAGCATTGTCAACATTACACACACAGCACACTAGTGGTTACGTCATGCTGATAACCCTCCACCACTGGGGGAACTCCAGCAATTCTGTCTTATCTAACCGTGCCTGATATGACACAACTGATGCTGATAGCAGGCAACAGAACTCAACACAAAGGTGGGTGCAAGGAGAATGCTTTTAACCTGTTTTCTGAAACAGGGCTATTCACTGACCAGAAAGACCTGTAAAAATGTTTCATGAAAGTAGTTAAAACTGAGGGATGCACCGATATGACAATTTTGGCCGATACCGATAATCGATAATTCTTTATATTTGAAAGCCGATAATCGATATATCGGCCGAGAAACTTAAATCAAAATGTAATTTTGAGAGCCTGATTACAAAAACAAAAGTCTCACAATTAAATCCATGTCCCAAGCGCATGATTATAATGATGTTCTCTCATTATAGTGTTGTATGACAGATATGACAAATTTACTTCATTTTCATTTTGTAAGAGATTTCAATCATATTCCAAGAAATTCAAAAACATAAACATTGCTCAACAAGTGTCTCAGCTGAAGGGAATAATACATTATTTATCTGCTTTAATAATATCGGCCACATTTTCTTACCAGGCCGATAACGATAACATTAAAAATTAACATATATCGGCCGAATACTGATATGCTGGCCGATATATCGTGCATCCCTAGTTAAAACACTATCTAAAAGATAATTATAGTAAAGTGCTATTTAAAGCAACACATTTATGCTATTTAACTACAACATGACGCCGGAAATATACGTTGGGCTTTAGCGAGCATAAGCAATTTTTCAACATTAAAAAAAAAACATTAACAACCTCAAACATTTGAACATTAGTTTAATAGTCTATATAAACATTAATAATATTTAATTATAGTCTATAATGACATGGCTGATGATGATGATGAATACCTTTAATAACACAAAACAAAGCTCTCTTCCACATTGAAACAAGGAGCAGATATTAGAGGCAGGCAGCACTGCAATGAGGCAAAACCCACCCATTACAACACAGCCAACTCAGCAAAGTGGTCCACCACAGTCAATACAAAGAGTGACAGCATGATGGGAAGCCAAGAAGTCTGCTTACACAGAAATTAACGCATATGGTTAATTTCCTTCAAGGCTGCTGATTTATCAAAATGAAGAATGGTCAAGGACAAACTTTGTATTCTATCAACTCCTTATCTTGTCCCTGAATACTACTTGAGCATGTTCCGCGGTTCATACAGGGGAGAAACAAGGCATCTGACATAAATTAACTAAAAGGCCTGCTGTAATAAAGCTTGCAGCTGCAAAACTGCTGTGCAACATGTATTAAAGTTTATGCAAAGCGTTTAGAAAATGGACAGAGATAAAGTGGTAAACTAGCTCCACATTTCACCAGACAATGCTTAAAAGACAAACTCATTTATTTCCAATGCTTATCACTAATCTGAATGGAGCAGAGAGGAGAGGGCGAAAGAACATCATTCCTCAAAACTCAACACAGAGGGTGGAACTGGAGTTGATGTGAGTCCAAAACAAATCTGTTGTTTTCTGGCCATGAGTCCTGGCAGCCCTGCAGAGCAAAGAGGTTGTCTGGGGCCAGTTATGTTTTGGGTTCAGGCATCTCGCTGGTGCACTTATGACACGGTGCTTTGTTCTCTTCTAATGTACAGTGGGAAAGAATGGCTCGGCTCAAGAGAAGAAGAAAAAAAATATATGCTGGCCCATGTCCAATTACACTAATACACTTAAGCTGTGTGGCCTCCATTTTCACATTCCACTGCCTTTCATGTGCAAATCAACAGCTGTTGACAAGCATTTGGTATCTACTATGATTTATTGACCCTTAATAACAACATCCGAGAAATGGAAAGCGAGCGAGCATAGTTGCAGCCTCGTCGGGCTTTGTGGAGGGGGCGGGGAGGTGCACAAAAGATGTTATACCATCGTGTTTATGCAAGACTTCACCACTTTCTGAGCGATATTTACTGTACATTGAAGGAAACCAAAGTCTCTGCTTCACATGAAAACAATGGAACAGTGAGGCAGTGTCTGCATAAATAATCGCAGTTCAGTACGTCACTGCACGAGCTCCAGCTCTAAATATGGGCTCACAAACCACATATTGTTGGAGTCTATGAAAGCTATTTCCATGCACTAATGCTCTTTAGCCCTTAATGTTATCCGTATAGCGGGGAAAAACATTTGATATAGACATACACATTTAATTCTTATGTATATTTCATAAGATCTGTGTCAATCTAACCCATAATTATTTTACGAAACCAGTAGAGCAGTCAACTAAAAAAGAAACAACATTATATAGCGCTTTTCTTTTCTAAACCAGAATCATGTTACAACACCTAGACATGTTCAATAATGAGATGTTGACAAGAAATCCTAAATAACTAATCTGATTAACACAGAAGACATATTCAAAACAGACAGAAAATATACGCCTCATCCTCTGCTTGCACCCGGCAGCGTTACTACAGAACGTTAGCTAAGCATTCAATACTATACAAGACCATATCAACCGAGCTAACTCCACTAACGTTAGCTCATACCAAAAAAACTCTCAACTGTGACACTGTGCTCTGCCAAAAACATTGTATATAACTGTAAGAAGCTAGCTAAAAACATAACGTAACGCGCCGGGTGAAATTGAACGACATTCCGTCTAACGTTAAAACATAAACACTGCTGCTAGCTATGCTAACTAGCCGAATAGTCTTCACGGAGGGGTTGATTTCCGCCTTGCGCAACGACGCTCATTCAATCTAGCCGATGGCCAGTGAAGGAATAACGGCCGTTAGCCCCGAACAGACCCTGTTTCTCCGTTAAACGGATCGGAGAACTATCGGCGACCTTAAAACCGACAAACTGCTGACAGACTCGTGGGCAAAACGTCTTGTAGTAACTTACCTCTCCGTGGAAGGTGAAGGTCTGTCGCTACTGGAGGTTAATGTAACGTTAGTTTCTGAGGAGAACGAAATGAAGAAACGTCCACGAATAATCCACATGTAACGTACGGCTTGCT
Organism: Hybognathus amarus; assembly: GCA_030378365.1. Classification (NCBI taxonomy): domain Eukaryota; kingdom Metazoa; phylum Chordata; class Actinopteri; order Cypriniformes; family Leuciscidae; genus Hybognathus; species Hybognathus amarus. The sequence continues at coordinate 423,165 of JAQIUQ010003884.1, read as the reverse complement.
ACGGGCGTGTTTCAGTCCTCGTTGCTTTGAGCCCCAAATCCACTTGAGCGCCGCGCTTCTGTCGTGTGAGAAACTAGTGCTAAGCCGCTCTCGCACTCCCTCGATGGCTCGGCCTTCTCGTCTGTTTTTCTTTCTCCGCCGTCTGTTTTACTCGCGTTTCCGCCCTGATTATATCCAAACGGCAGTTATTCGAGAAGAGCAGCTCGTTCCCATTTTGTCTAGTTGTTTTTCACAGTAGTGGAAGTAAAAACACGAAAGATAATCTCTGCGGGTCAGAGATAACTGGAGTCCGTGTGCGTGTGTGACTGACTGACTGACTGTTGTGCTGCTTGCAAAGTGATAGTTCACTGGACGTCAAGTGCAGCTTCTCAGCTCTTAAAGGGCCAGTGCGTTTAAAAAAGATCCCACTGCTATGTAAATTACGACAGACAGACAGACAGACAGATAGAAATAGATAGACAGACAGACAGAAATAGATAGACAGAGATAGACAGACATACAGATAGATAGAGATAGATAGACAGACAGAAATAGATAGATAGACAGACAGATAGATAGAGATAGATAGACAGACAGAAATAGATAGATAGATAGATAGATAGATAGATATAGATAGATAGATAGATAGATAGATAGATAGATAGATAGATAGATAGATAGATAGATAGATAGATAGATAGATAGATAGATAGATAGATAGATAGATAGATAGATAGATAGATAGATAGATCAGATAGATAGATAGATAGATAGATAGATAGAGTTAGAAAGAGATAGATAGATAGATAGATAGATAGATAGATAGATAGATAGATGAAGATGCAGTTGAACTTTTTGCAGATACAGTGGGGGAATAATTATTTGATCTGCTAATTTTGTAAGTTCGTCCCACTTACAAAAGAAATTAAGGGTCTATCGTTTTAAGGTAGCTTTATTTTAAATGAATAGAGACAAAATATCAGACCAAAAAATCCAGAAAAACACATTATGTAAAGGTTGTAAATTGATTAGCATTTGATCACGTGAAATAAGTATTTGATCCCCCAATTCTGCCTCCCACAGATGTGCCCATAGTTCTGGGCTGATCCCTCACCTTTCTCATTATCATCCTTACCCCATGAGGCAAGATCTTGCAAGGAGCTACAGACCGAGGGCGATTGATTTTTCCTTTAGTAATTCTTCAAATTCCGAATAATCACATCAACAAGTCTCCTTCTCTCCAAAGCTTCTTGCTGATGATCTTTTAGCCCATTTCAGGCCTTGTGCAGGTCTACAATCTGGTCCCTGACGTTTGACAGCTCTTTGGAATTGCCCATTGTGGTGGTGGAGAGGATGGAATGGACAATACAGATTCTGTGGACAAGTGTCCACTGACATTAGGATATTAGGAGTACTTTCTTAAAGTGACAGGACTAATCTGTGTTCCACATGCATGGGAGGAGCTTGTCAATGATCTCAAGGCAGTTGGGACAACAGTGACCAAACTATTGGTAACACACAACATCAGCAATGGATTGAAATCCTGCACCACCCAAAAGGTCCCCCTGCTCAAGAAGGCACATGTATATGCCTGTCTGAAGTTTAACAATGAACATCTAATGATTCAGTCTTGGGAGAAGGTGTTGTGGTCAGATCATATGAGACCAAAATCGAGCTCTTTGGCATCAACTCAACTCGCCATGTTTTGAGGGAGAGGAATGCTGACTATGACTCCAAGAGCACTATCTCTACAGTCAAGCATGGAGGTGGAAACATTATACGTTTGGGCTGTCGAATACTGTCAAATCTTGGACGAGAACCTCCTTCCATCAGCCAGAACACTGAAGATTGGGTCATGGTTGGGTCTTCCAGACATAACAATGACCCAAAACATACCGCCAAGGCAACAAAGAAGTGACTCAAGAAGAAGAACATTAAGGTCATGGAGTGGCCGTAACCAGTCTCCAAGCCTTAAAGGAGTAGTTCACTTTTTAAAAAAACTTTTGCTGATAAGTTACTCACCTCCATGTCATTCAAGATGTCCATGTCTTTCTTTCTTCAGTCGAAGTTTTTTGAAGAAAATTTGTTCAATTCGTTCGTTGAATGAACCAAATGACACTGAAAAAAGATTTGTTCATTTTGATGAACGAGTTCGAACAGAGAGTCACAAGCGCGTATCACAGAACCGAGCAAGGCGACCATTTGTGCTTATAAAACTTAAACCTTGTTTTTTTTTTTTTTTTAAATGAGCGATCGTTTCGCTTGATAAGACCCTTATCAAGGGTCTTTTCGCTTAGACCCTTTGAACAGCTTTGCAGTTTGTACTGAAACTGTCTTTTGGACCTTGAACTGTTTGGAAGTCCATTATATGGAGAAAAAATCCTGGAATGTTTTCATCAAAAACCTTAATTTCTTTTCGACTGAAGAAAGAATGACATGGATATCTTGGATGACATGGGGGTGAGTTAATTATCAGCAAAAGTTTTTTTTTTTAAAGTGAACTACTACTTTAATCCTACTGAAAATCTGTGAGGGGAGCCGAAACTTTCAGTTGCCAAACAGCCAAGAAACCTTAAGGATTTAGAGAGGAGTACAGAGAAGTAGACTAAGATCCTTCCTGAGATGTGTGCAAACCTGGTGACTCAGCTACAAGAAACGTCTTACCTCTGTGCTTGCCAACAAAGTTTTCCCCACAAGAACTAAGGCATGTTTTGCTTGGGGATCAAATTACTTATTTCACTCACTGAAAATGAAAATCAATTTATAACCTTTATATGTGTTTTTTTTTCTTCTTCTGGATTTTGTGGTTGATATTATGTCTCTATCCATTAAAATAAACCTACCATACAAATTATAGCCCCTTAATTTCATTGTAAGTGGGCAAACTTACAAAATCAGCAGGGGATCAAAATAATTATTCCCCCCACTGTATGTCTATTGTGTGAGATTCAAGGGTATAATTTACTCACCATATGTTTCTTCTGTGGAACATAAAGGTAGAACCAAACAGTTTCAGTTCCCATTGATTTTCTTTAAATGGACAAAAACTACAATGGAAGTCAATGGGAAGCAGAACTGTCTAGCATTACCAAATACGTGTATTTGTGAACTTATTTAGACCACAAACCTTGGTCTGCATAATGACAGATGGCCAAACAAAATATCAGAGGTTCTGTCATCCAACTAAAATATCACTGCACTTCCAGAAAACACATGCACACTTTCGCAAATGGCTCTTACAGACACTAATGTGTTGTACCCCCTGAGCGGTCTCTCCAGGCCCTCCACATCTGGGCTATTTGAAGCCCGTGGAGAGACAAGCTGTGGATACAGTGTTTTAACATTGAAGAATAGTGTCAGAGAGATCACACTGTTGGCTCAGTAAATGACCTGTGGTTTCTCTAATGATCTGAATCCTTTTCTCTGCAGCTCAGCCACCCACGGCCATCAGGCACCAACAGTTACGCATCCGTGACGCTCCAGAATTAATCAACCTTTCACACACAATCTTCCTGAGGAGTCTTATATGTCGACAGAGTATCATTTCCATACCTCTGTGTAAATGATGTTGACCCGCTAGGGGCATATTGTTTGTGTGGGCAGCTCTTTTATTCAAGCCCTTGTGAAATCGACGGTTTTTACTGTAAGCATCCCGTAGCTTTGCCTGCTCATTACACGTGATTCTGCTTTTCTAAAGTATAACAATATGGCGGTGATCTCACAGGATGATTCTCTGACACACAGCCACCTCATATCTTTGCCCTGTGGTGCTAATCTCTTGTGTGTGAGTCTACGGATTTGCATGTTGACATTTACAATGTATGTGCGTCAGGGTAACCTTCAGAGAGCCAGCGGGAAAAGAAAAAAAGAATCTCTGAATTGGCATTCATTATCATGAGTCGGTCATTTCTTTTCACATCGCCTCCAACGCTTGATGTTCCAGTGCTCTTTTGCTTCGAGGGAAAGGCCAAATGACTGAAATTAACTCAGGAATGATGTTGAAAGAATGATTTTTAGTGTTTTAGTCAGATTTGATGAAGATGAAATTTATATTTATGCCAATCTGATCAGATTATTTACATGGTAAAAGTGTCTTATGTGTAATACAGTAACATTAGGGCCAGGTTGGGTTGAGGTTGACCTACATTCAGTTTCCAAATTACTCCATGATGTCAGAAGGGTTTTTTTTTTTTTGCTCTGTTTTTCTTTCTGCTCCACAGTCTTTTCTTTCTCCTTATCCATCCAGATTTCCGCCCATCCATGCGGCTGCACCACCATTCCTCTGTCTTTCTCTCTCTCCTGGGTCACCCGCCACTGAAGAGGAAAGAGGGTTGTTTATTTGATCAAAGTTCCCAAGAGTCTTAAGTGTCACAGTGTTATCTCACCCCAATCTCAACAATGCCAATTACTCAGTACTGCGATAAAGTTAAAGCAGTTAAAGTTGCCTGTGTGTGTGTGGATTAACAGAGAAGCAAACCCAACAGGGTATATTGCAATCATATTCCACCGACCATTATAACTTTGTCTTTTTTATTGTTTTGCAATAGATTGCAATGTGGTTTCCTTATAATAAACTGCCCATGAAAAACAAGATCAGGGATTTGAATGAGAAGTGAAAGATGAACTGTGTAACAGTAAAACTGAATTTCCAGCACACACACAACAAAGCAGGGCAGGAAACAAATGAATGGTGAAATATGGGAATTACAGAATGAAGCCAAACTAAATTGCCAATTGGTTATGGTTAACATTAGAGTTAATGTTATTTTTGCAGAAAACATAAAACAATAAATATGGACAAAAAAATACAATGGAAGTCAATGGGAACTCGAAACTGTTTGGTCACCAACATTCCTCAAAATATCTTCTTCCACAGAAGAAATGCAAACGTCATTTTCTATTTGATTAATATCAGATTATTTGATCTAAAAACATAAAAAGTAATATACATATATGAAACATTCACATTAAGATAAGATTATCATGCATTTAGAAATAAATAGTGAATTTCCACTTAAAGGAGAACGCAAATCAATGGTTTGGCTGATACAACATCGGTACCTAGCAATTGTTCTCTGAGGTTTGTTTTCATAATAATCAAATGTAAAGAGTTTTCTCTCTAAAAACTGTTTAGCGCATGATGCTAGTAATGGGGGCATTTACGAAGTAAAAAGTAATCGCTAGTTATACCACTAAACAAGGCTCAAAATAGCCCCACACTAACACAGTAACATAATGAGTGTCCATACACAAACGAAGCATTGAGAACTTTGTAAGGTACAGACCGTTTAATAGGAAGATACCTTATAAAGACAGTTCACTTCGTGTATACAGACAGGAGCCATCTTAGAATACAGTCTCGATAAGTTCAATCCCGAATGTTGTTCATACAGTTCAGAAGTTCGCTGTACTTCATACAGTTCAGATCACTCAGCACGTTGTTCGTGGTTTGACTTATCGAGACTGTTTTCTAAGATGGCTCCTGTCTGTATACACGAAGTGAACTGTCTTTATAATGTATCTTCTTATTAAACGGTCTTTACACTTTCAAAGTTCTCAATGCTTCGTTTTGCATGTAGGGACCTTTATTATGTTACAGTGTTAGTGTGGGGCCATTTTGAGCCTTGTTAGTGGTATTAACTAGCAATTTCTTTTTACTTAGTTAATGCCCCCAGTACTAGCATTATACGCTAATCAGTTTTAGCGATAAAACTCTTTACATTCGATTATCATGAAAACAAATCTCAGAGAATGGTTGACTAGGTACCGATGTTTTATTAGACCAAAGGTTTGTTTTGCGTTGGAGTTCTCCTTTAAAACACATCTTGAAAATGTGATAAAAGATTCTTCTTATTTTTAAACCCTCATGAAACCAACATGAATTTGAAAGAATTTGTAAGAAACATGAATTTTTTTAAACCAGATTGTTTCCTCAGAACATTTAGAATTTAAATACAGACTGTTTTTAATTTCTGTCTGTAACACTTCTTTTAGAGAATTGCACTTTCAGTTGTCTCTGCATATTAAACTAAAAAAAAAAACATTCAGGATTCATTGGAAGCAAAGCAATGGCCCTTCTCACCACAACGCCTTCCTCTTCTGCTCTTTTGTTCTATCAGGCTTCGGGGAAAAATCTCCTCAGCTGCGCACACACATTTATATCTAAACCGGCATCAAAGTCTTATCCCTGCTGGTTCTTTTGCAAGCAAGGTTTTAGCTACAAGCTATTGATTTCAAAGCCTCTAAATTGGTGGTTATCTAGGAGAGAGCCATTAGGCCAGCTCAGAATTAATGATGAGCAACATCAACAGAGGCAGTGGGTGGAGAGAGGGAAATGATGGAGGTCGCTCAAAGTAGCTCTCCCTGTTGACATACAGCTGAAGACATTACCATGGCACAAAAGTGACAAATGAATTTTGGCTGACAAGAAATAGAAAAGAAAACGCCGCTTTTATTTACAGATATGCTCAGGTGGATGGTTACTTCACACAGCCACATCTGCTGATAACAATTCCACATGCTGGATTCCTCGGACAGATCATCTACATTCCAGACTCTCGCCACACAGTTTACTCAAGTCTTCCACCACGCGCACACACTCTCCATTACGTTTTGTGTTACTTCCCATCTGCGGAAATGAAGCCACCCGTCAAAACTTTGAAAGATGAACCCATTTTAGGCATTACATAATTAGTCTACAAAGAAAAAGTAATAGGAAAAGATTTGAGTGGTGATAATAAAAATGAGGAGACATATTTGGAAACAGCTGTGTGAGTTATATATAGCATCATTATAATTATATTACAAATTCTCAATCAGAAAAAGAGGGACAAGAGAGAGAGAGAGAGAGAGAGAGGTGTGTGTGCACTCTTCAGGTCTAGACAAAATTTAACGCACCAGAGCTGGCTCTTTCATTACCGCAACCAACCAGAGAACAGGGGGAACATTCCAGAGAATCTATCCTCCCCAGCCGCAGAAAGAAAGAGAGAGAGAATAAAAGAACAGAGGATATGAGGAGCAGGTGACATTTGCTGAAAGAAAGGAGAATGGGCATAAAATATATCTGTATGAAATATAACATCAATAAAAGTGAGGATGTTGGGTGGCCTTTAAATTAATCTCATATCCTCCAGCACACACACACACACAGAAGGAGCTTAGGCTAGAATGGCTGTAGGGTGTGTTGAGTAATGCAGGACAGAATCATTAACTCCTCAAATGTTTCTCCCTCTGTTAGAGGAAGAGCATGGCTTTAGAGTCGAGAGTCAATTCGTTTTACATACAGAGACCTTAGAAGCCATTTCAAGCCACTAAGATTTTAGTTCCCAATTGCCGCCTAAAGGCAACAATATGCAACTTTCTCACTAGAGGTCGCTTATTATAAAACGAAGGTGTCGGCGTGATGAGTGTGGAATCATGGTGAGTTGTCTGTCTTTTAGCTCTCCACAGGCAGCACGGAAAGGAATCTGACAGATTCGGGTAGATATCATGTTCATGGATCAGCTAATATTAAAATCGTATTAAGAAGGCGGCTGCTTAGAACTGTGCTGAGCAGAGGGAGGCCACTGAAAGTGAATGCTAATGATGAGAGACCTGCGATTTCACATGTCTCTTTAGTCCAGTGGAGCTTTTATTAAGCTTGTGCTTCAGTCGGCTGCTGCCGTTCTTTTCGTCTGTGAATATTGCAGCGCTGTTTTAACACAGATATGATGTAATTGACAGGTGACGCAACTGACACGGCCTGTTCCTGGTTAAAATTACAGATTTAGGTGGTATTTAAAGGGTAAGCTAAAGCCCTGGTCAAGAGCGCTGACTCCACCCACTGGAAATATTAGAAAAATGCTCAAAAAGTGGACAGACCCCATCGGAGATAAGGGGGACAGAATAGCCTCTATGCACGAACCTTGATGACGGTGTTTCTGAAGAACTCAGCCAGCGTCCTCACTTCCGGAAGCGTGTCTGCAGGCCAAGTGTATAGAGGCAAAACTTTAATAAAATCTGTTTTCTCAGAAACGGGACAATCGACTGATAGAAACGCGTGATCCGCTAGTCAATTTTGTATCACATGAAGAGAATACTGACCATATACTGACATATACCGCATGTAACTGGGCGTGCTGAGACAAACCCGGGAGCGATCGGTGCATAGAGGCTATAGATGCTAAAACACTCTATCCTGATCGTTT
>JAQIUQ010003884.1:405000-410000 GCA_030378365.1 Hybognathus amarus | reverse complement strand
AATGGAACATCCAGGGAAACAAAGGAATATCCAGGAAAAACATTCTCATCAACGATGTATAGATAATGTTTTTATGTCCATTAATAAAGACAAGATACATTTGAAAGAACATTATAATAAAATTGTTTAAAGAAACTTTGAGAGAACCTTGTGCCAAAGTTTTGAGAACATCTGAGAGATGAGGAAAACCAGTGAATGATTATTACTTCTGAGTTACTGATTTGAACCTAAATCCATCACCCCAAATCTGAACTATTACCCTAAATACTATTGGCTGGACTTCCATACACAAATTGAAAAATGCTGAAAAGAAACACAAAGATGCAGATGTCCAGAATGCAAATAAAAAAAGACATATGCACTTAGGTGAAGTGTAAAATAATTATTATTATAATTTTAATTCACATAAATGCCTACACTGTATATGCAAAGACCAAGTCATGTGATTGAATAATTCAGTCAGAGAAGACAACAGGGCTGCGTTCAGCCTCGACCAAAAGTTGCAAAACATTTTTTAAATGGAAACGGTTCAATAACCCTCAATGTTGAGTCGTTCTGATGACGCAAGAGTAACTATGGCAGCAGAGAAAGCCATTCTTGTCTGGAGACTGATGAAATCGGCATAAATATGTGTTTAATAGCTACTGCCTTTGCTGTCCAGAATAAAATAGAACATCCCAATTGAGTGAAGGGATTTGTGGAAACTGTGGTTCCTTATTGTGATCCAACATTTGCCCTCGCATTTCAGGATGAACAGAAAAACATTTCAGGTGAAGGACAACGCACTTCTTACCTTTGAGGCTGTTATGATACATATGACCTTATTATTTTTAATGTGAGTATAGGCTTACCATTATTGCTGATCACTGTTGACATGCGATAGCCTATTTTTACTATAAAACAATTACAACAAACATGTCTCCCCCTTGTGAAATCCCTTCACTTTATTTTCCACTATAGACTCTGGTTCAAAGTAAACCCTGTAGTTGATGTTTCCCTGATGTGTCTGATTTTTATGTTAAACTTTTTACCTTTTCTTCTCTTTCCCCATGAAGACAACAAGGTCAAGACCACAAACACTGCATAACTTCTCATGTTTTCTCTGAAGGTGCATGTTCGATCAAATTTCTCTACATACTATATTGTTGAACATCTAAAACTTAACTCTTGTCCATAGGATATTATTCCGTCAGCAAGTCTTCGATATCATAGGGAGTGATCTCCTGATTTTTATTTACATTTGTTTGAGTACTGGTACGGTCCCTGACTACCTAAACCATGCTTCAGTTACTCCCCTTCTGAAAAAAATGATCTGACTTATCTGGTCATTTCAGACCAATTTCTAATCTTCCATTTATCTAAAAAATCTTGGAAAATATGGTTTCAATCAATTACAATCTTTTCTATGTACAAATTCACTATATGACACTTTCCAGTCAGGATTTAGGAAACTACACTGCACCGAATCCACTTGAAAGTTGCTACTGATGTTATGCTGGCTACAGATAATGGGAGTGCTGTTGCTCTGGTCCTTTTAGATCTCAGCTCTGCTTTCGATATGGTTGATCATACAATTCTTATTCCTTGACTGAATAATTACGTAGGCATTCAGGGTACTGTTTTAAATTGGTTCCAGCTTTTAACCAACAGAAAATTTTCTGTACGCATTGAAAATCATACTTCCTCAGCAGCACATCTTTCCTATGGTGTACCACAGGGATCTATTCTCAGCTCTCGACACTATTTTCTCTGATATTTGTTGCCACTGAGTTCCATCTTTTCCAAATACAGAATAGCATTTAATTTATACGCTACCAACACCCAACTGTACTTCCCATTTAAACAAAATAATTCAATCTCTTTAGAAGTCCTGCTTGCATGTTTTCAGGAAGTGAAACTATGGCTTACACACAATTCTTTAGCCTTAAATGAGAATAAAACTGAAGTAATACTGTTTCGGACCAAGTGATTCCTATGAATCTGGTATTCCAGACCTTGGCCCTGTTTTTACCCCGTGTTCTGTCTGACTCAGGCTTCAAGTTTGATAAACATGTTAATTCCGTCATAAAATCATGTTTCTTTCACATACGACGTCTTGCAAAAAGTCTAATCTTTTCTCTCTCAAAGAACTTTGAGTTCAAAATCACCTCACGACTTGACTATTGCAATTCACTCTATATTGGAGCTAACCAATTATCTATCGGGCATCTTCAATCAGTTCAAAATGGTGCTCTCAAAATCCTTCCACTTCACTTAGGTCTTGCAACTTTGGATTGCTCTCTGTGCGCATATTTCGAGATCTGAAACATCTCTCTCATTTGAGCTTTTGCAATTGCAGACTCCAAACTATGGAATAGCCTGCCACTATCGATCAGAATCGGTGTCATCACTTGCCACTTTTAAATCAAAGCTTAAACCATGCAATTTTCAATTTTGAATTGTATTATATTTAATGTATTATTAAATTTGTCTTTACAGTAACTGTATCAATTGCAACTTTTGAAATTAATTCTCTGATTGTTGCATTGCCATTGTTGTTTTTGGTTATTTTAATGTAGCGCTTTGGGTTTAAGAAAAGTGCAATATAAATAAAATGTAAACACATTTGTAAACAACTTTACTTGGGTTCATTGTGCGAGCTGTCTCTTAAATATGGTTTATATATGTTGCTGCTGATTGGGCTGACATTTTTGACACACCTACCAAACAAGAGAAAACATTTCACAAATTTCACAATTTGAAAATCCAGCATTTAGTCTGATCCTGGTAAGCGCTCATTAACACAGTTGTAAACACCACAGCATTCTTCTTCCACAGCATTTGTCTCCAGGTGGACCATTAGAGAACACAACACACACGTCTCCAGGAAATCCTGTAGAATTCAACCAACGAAAATCCTTAAGTGTTTCCAGTTAATTGTGCCATATGCATCAGACATTCAGCCAATGGTCCATTGTCTAAGGCTGAGACAAGGAACAACTACGCACAAAAAAATTACACTGGCCTTAAACTTGCTTTGAGGACAGCACACTTGGCACTGTTGCGCATTCTCTTATAAGAGAGTGTTGTATGTAACGCCTTATATGGAAATGGGTTGTGGGTGTTTTATGCAAATCAGTAACCTTGCGGTCGCTCGTTCAAAATACTCTAAATTCATTAAAGGATTGGTAAAGTATGATTTCATTTTTCCAACTTAAGGCCGTGTGTCCACCAAAGCGTTTTTAGCCAGCTGAAAATGCCAGATGCTCTGCTGAAGACGCCGTGCTTTGGGCGCTTGAGAGCGTTTTGGCTGTGCAGCATTTTTTCGTTGAAGACGTTTCGTCTTGTCATTGTACAAAAAGAACGTTGTGACAGTTGGTCGGCTGGGTAAGAAGTGACAGTGATGAGCGCTGCGTTTTATCCAAAGTTGAACACTTTTCAACTCTCGCGACCAGTAAAAGATGCTGGGCGCTCGACGCTTCAGCGTGAAAAAATGCTCAGCACCTCGTTACGCTCATGGCGGTTAAAAATGCGGATTCCTGTGAATCTGGTATTCCAGACCTTGGCCCCATTGTTACCTGTGTTCTGTTTGACTCAGGCTTCAAGTTTGATAAACATTTTAATTCCGTCATAAAATCATGTTTCTTTCACATACGACGTCTTGCAAAAAGTCTAATTTTTCTCTCTCCAAAGAACTTTGAGTTTAAAAACGTTTAAAAAACGTTTAAAACGCGTTTAAAAAACGCAGCGCTCCCATTGAAAACAATTGAAAACATAAGCCAGGCGCGTGGAAAAACGTTTTGGTGGACACAAGGCCTTAGTGTGAAATGTTGCTGTTTCGAGCATAAACAACATTATCAAAGTTACAATGCTAAAGTTCAAAGCAAAGGAAGATATTTGCTTTTAAAGAAAAGGACTACAACAAACAGCTGGTAGGGACTACACAACATTCCTTCTGGGTTAGTGACATCACCAACCCTAAAATGTACATAAACCCCGCCCCGGGAACATGCAGTCCATATTGAGAAGCGGAAAAGTTGATGTGTAAGAGTACATTTGTGATATTTATAGATTGTCCTGACAGAATATGCTAATTGAAGATAGTTAACTCCACATCAGCAACATGCATTCATCAACTAACCATTTAGAGATGTCCTGTTGTATTCTACATGAGTCTCTCCATCTTTGACTGACTCTGTTTTAACATTAAAGGTAGAACAGTTCTGGCCAGATACAAAACAGTGCGTTTTTTCAAACCCTCCAAAAGTGACAAATTTAACATGCTAAATAAAAATATTTGTGGGGTATTTTTTGTGCTAAAACTTCACACACACACACACACACTGGGGACATCAGATTTTTTTTAACATCTTGTGAAAATGGCATTTTACCACCCCTTTAAAGCTGCGGTTGGCAACTATGGCTGATTGAGTGGACTTTGGCAACATTTTGAATGTTTACAACTCATATTGCCCTCCCCCACTATCAACGAATACCCTCCCACAGAGTTTGTGCTCGAGTGCGTGCGCACCAGGTAATCTGTGAACGCGACTCGTCTCATCAGCATTCATCAACACCATGGATTATTTGAAGGTGTGCTGCCCTGGCTAATCTACCAATATATTGCAATTGCTAACGTCATTTATACTCTAAATGAGCTTACTTGGTTTGTTAGTGTTCCGCCATCACTCTTCCTTACTGCGCAAACTTCAGGCATGTGCATGTGATTGTAACGTGCGCAAGGGGTAGCGTGTGCCCGATCTGTGATTGACAGTCAGATCTCACACCCCCCTGTGCTGATTGGACACAGTTAACAGGGAGCGCTGGATTTTTGCAAAACAAATAACACGCTCCAGATGGAGTTAGAAGCTCTGGTTTTTTTCTAAAACCACTTTGTTTATGTTGTTCTGTCGGATTATAGTGTCAATTTCACTGAATATGATCAAAAAAATGTTGCCGACGGCAGCTTTAAGGTAAAGAACAAATTCATGTACATGTGTTGTAAACATTTCTTGTGATAA